>JAHPZR010005260.1:25000-32500 GCA_019787425.1 Platygyra sinensis
ATGGGAGTGACGTATAAAACGACAGGAGGAAACGAATGAAGTTGTTTTTAGTGAACCACGGGGGATTTTCTCGAAGACGCCATGTTTCCATTAGCATAAAGTAATTAATTTGCCCGCTGCGTATGCGCGGGCTCAAATGTCCGCAATTTCTGACCATGCGGGAGCAAGAGCGCGAGCAAGATCGAGGTAACGGTACGATCATGTTGCGAAAAACAATTTGAGAAAACAGACTGCCAGAGGCGCTAAAATTCTTCGACTGTGGCGTAAGTATTTGAAGGCAAATTCAGCCAAGTTATAAAAATCAATCGACCTCATTACGTGTTTGCACTGTTTGGTTTTGTGGAAGTTAAGAAATTTAGAGACTCGGGTGAAATTTCGGATTGAGTTCATAATGTTTGAGAAAAGTAACCAAAAAAAATTGGCACAGCGCAAAAAGACCTAGGTACGAGTTTAGGGACACAGCGTTACACAATGCAGGTAGCTGATCGCGTAAGAGAAGACAACAGGAGACAACTCAGGAGACAAAGGTACACTACTCATTCTTTCTTTTCCTTTAGTTACTCTTTCTACTCAAGAGGATTGTGTGCTCGAACTGGTTGCGTATCAAAATACAGATCGCCCTACCCTACCCCCTAAAATGGAACGACCGCATTGCGTGACGAACAAATAGGGAACCGCTGTGAACAAGGATTCCAGGAATCGCAGGAATCGCTTAAATGTAATAGTATTTTGGTGTAGCGCCAGGCAAACAACTATCCACAAATAACTTAGTCGTTGTTAACTTAGATGCGGTGGCGATCAAATGCGTAGAAAAATGGTGAAAGATTGATTCATGGTATCCGACCATCAAATACGATGACAGTTGGTGATGTTCATCATACTTGTGTAAACAGAAGGAAACTTTGCACATGCAACAAATGGTGAGGGAAACACGTTAAATCGGCTTTTGAACCTGCCTTTTATAGGAAATAAGGTAAGAACATCTCGAAATTATCACCTCTGTGTCTATTTTAGTTTAAGATACGTCACGACATGTGGCACATGCTAAAATTTGTCTAACCCGTAAATTGAAATTTGACGACCGATGGCAAATATTTGCATTTTTAACATAATTTGAAAAGCTCTTGCGTCGCTCACAATCATTTGCCCAGTGAAATTTTAACATGAATGTGTAGACCATCCTTCGGCAATTCAACCGCCAGAAGCTTAATCCATTTGAAGGTTTCGCACATGGTGAAAATCAACTATTTTTAGGAAGTATTTTTAAATGAACGAAATACATGTCTTTGAAATTTAATTACTCTACACCCAAAAGAACTCGCAACATTCCCTAAAATAAACCCAGTACACAATTAAACATTGCACAGAAATATTTGAGTGTTTTAAAGACGGAAGAATAATGTGGTTTTGCATGCGAGGCTCTCAAACTTGTTTAATAAAATGGTGCTTCAAATGACGATTTCAACGGAATTTGGTAATTTGCATATTTCTTTGAAATAAAAGGATATTTTGCCAAAAAAAGCTATCCAGTAGTTTTTGTCATACCCTAGCCTACCTACCATAAAAATATGAGCGAAATCGAATTTTCGACCCTTGCCGAGTTATTTTCGATATTTATGGACCAGGACTCTTAAATTGTGATTATAAGATTGCATCGAAGGCCGTTGCAAACCGAATAAAAATAGTTTTACCCGAGCTGATATCAGACGATCAGTCAGGATTTATAAAGAATAGATGTTTTAGCGATAACATATGTACGCTAGATAACGTCATCCAGTATACAGCAAATAAAAATATCCCCGGGCTACTTCTTTTTCTCGATTTTGAAAAAGCCTTCGATACTCTGGAGTGGTCTTTTATCGAAAAATCCCTTCAACATTTTGGCTTTGGCCCCTCGCTGTCAAAGTGGGTCAGACTTTTTTATTTTAAAACTGAAAGCTGCATCTTAAACAATGGACGGACGAGTGATTTCTTTGAACTAAGTCGAGTAGTAAGACAAGGCTGCCCGTTATCACCTTATCTCTTTATACTATCTGTAGGAATACTTGCTGAAGCCATACGTAACAAAAGAGAAATTACGGGTATCTAAATACAGGACACTGAATTAAACTAAACTAAGTCAATACGCAGATGATACGACCCTCATCTTAGACGGTTCCGAGGAATCTTTTAAAGCATCGCTGACTCTGATAGAAGCTTTTGGTAAAATGTCTGGGCTTAAGCAGAATGATAGAAAAACCGAAGCTCTATGGATAGGCTCCAAAACAAACTGCAAGCAAAAATTTTGCTTGAGAAAAAATTTTCAATGGCAAAATATAAAAGTTAAGGCACTGGGTGTTTGGTTCTCTACGGAGCAAGATATGGCGTTCTCTTTAAACTATACTGAAAAACTAACGAAAATTAAACCTATCCTAGGCTGTTGGAAATTCCGGAGACTAAGTTTAGTAGGGAAGATAGAAGTTAACATCTCAACTTGTACATGTTTTTTCGCCTTTGCAAAAAAAAATCATGAAGCAATCAAAGAGATCAACAAACTTTTTTTCAATTTTTTCATGGAACGATAAAGGTGATAAAATTAAACGCGCGGTTATGATCAACGACTACCCAAACGGAGGACTTAAAGGATCGATGTGGTATCTTTTAACAAACCACTAAAAGCCTCTTGGATTAAAAAATATCTGGATTCAGAAAACATGGAGGCAACGCCTTTTTTAAAGGAAATCTTAACAAAAAAGATATTGATAAACTAAGTATAGACGATCCATTTGTCAAAGAAATCATAGAAATATGGTCAGATACTTTCTTTGAAGGAAAAATAGTTTCAAAAAACCACCTCCTGTCTCTAACTCTTCGGCAAAATTCATTAATTAGAATAAATAATACACTGGTACTTTACACAGATTGGCTTTTGAAGGGTATCACACAAGTAAAACATTTAATGGATGATTCTCATAATTTTATGTCCCTAGAGAGTTTTCAAAATAAGTATAAACTTCACTTTAAACCACTATCTTTGTTTGGAATTATCTCAGCAGTGAAACTTTTGCAAAGACAAATCCCAAAAACCCAACTAAAACACGAAAGCCTTTTCGATACATTTTTAAAAAGCCAAAAATCTTCAAGAATTGTGTACCAGAAACTAATATCGGATAAAGGTGAACGACCACTATCATATCAAGAGAAATGGCACAAAGATACTATTTCTACAAATGAAACTGTTGACTGGAGAAAAGTATATCAAACATCTACCGCGTGCACAAGGAGCTCTAAACTAACGGATCTTAATTTCAGATTTTTACACAGACGGCTGGCGACAAATAGCTATTTGCAAAAAAATAGGAATCAGAGAGGACAATAACTGCACCTTTTGCCATAAAAAAGAAGATCTGATGCACTTATTCTGGCAATGTGAAAAAACAACAATCTTTTGGCAAAATCTATCGTTATGGCTGCAGTCGTGTCAGATTCTTACAACAGAAAACAATCTACATCTAGAGACCGCTTTAGGCCTCAAGCCTGACAGCTCTAACTTCAAACTTCAAATAAATTTTTGTTTCCTACGAACTAAACAACACATTTGGATTTGCAGATTGAGAGAACTTCATCCAACTCAAAATAACTTCTTAATTTATCTGAAACATATACACCTATTAGAAAACAAGACACCAAGTAACACTAAAAAATGGAGCCTTCTCTACCCTCGCTTAATCAGGTCTCCTGAGCCCTTGGTTAAAAAGTATTAAATGCCAGAGTTTTTTCCTCCAAATACATATCTTTATAACATAGTTACACTTTTATTGGAACTGGCTTTTCACCCTTAAGGAAATTAAGGAGAGAAAAAAAGGAAAGAATCAATAAAACACATATGTAAGAGCAAATAGTGCAACTTTTGTAATGTTTTAGTGTAGTGTAGTGTACTGTATATTTTTGTAAGTAGTGTAAGTAGAGTAGTGTACTGTATATATATATTTTTTCTCTGTTTTTGTAAGTAGTGTTGTTGTAAAAAGAAAAAAAATTAATAATAAAAAAATAAAAAATAAAAAACATTTTCGGTCATTGGATTCAGAAGCAACTTAAAATTGGGTTAATGTTCGTTTGCCTCTAGTGGTTTGACTGCGACCATCAAAAGCTACACTTTTTTGCTGGGACCGCCGGTAGTGGAAAGTCCTTTCTCCTAAGTCTTACAGCAAATTTCTGAGCACACAAAGAAAGCGGTTAGTACAACAAGCACGATTGGACGGGCAGCGAAGGTTTTCAAAATTAAAGCAAGAGCAATCCCTTCATTTGCAGGAATTGGTGACTTCCACGGACCTAGAGAGGTATGTTGTATGCTTGCATTTTTTATATTCCTTGGCTTGGTTTCTTAGTTTTCTTTGTTTCAGGAAAATACCTATTAGCTTATCTTTAAATATCTGGGCGCAGGCCACTGGTGTAAGCGAACGTGAAATAATTCCAAAGCACAAAATTCTTTTTCCAGGTGAATACGGGCTCTGAAAACAAATAATTCAGTAAAACAGTTGAAGCTAATGAGGAGTCTTATGCCAGCCTGTCGGTTTTCGTAATGCTGATTAATGACCAAACATTTTTATACGATGTCATGGTAGATAAAACTCGCTTAACCACACCAAAGCTTTTTTTTGCAATATACAATCAATCATGTATAGAAATGCATATCTGGCATTTTCATGTACAGTTTAACAATCATGCATAAACTTAAGATGTATACGTAGGGGACATTTCCCTATAGTGTAAGAACCAAATTATGTAGCCTTGTTTCAATTTTCGTTCTGGTCTCTCTAAGGTAAGAGTTAGCAATAGCAGCAAGCTTATCCTGGAACCTTTGATTATTCAGCAAGTTAACAGCACATAAACAAGACTTGCCTGGCGAATTAGTAAACTATATTTGATTTCTGAGGAATTGCTATTTAAACAAGGATTTTTGCGTAAAGATTTCTGGTAAAACACAAAGTACATTGGGCAGAATGCTTGGACATCATTAATTATTCATAACCACTGAAGCGGGGAAATATACCAATATACCAGAACAGAAAATTTATTTATTTTGGCTAATGTATAATGTTATTTTTGTGATATTGACATACTGAGAGCGGAGAGGAACGGTTTAGGGAGGAGGGGGAAACGGCCAAAAAAAGGATAGGGAGGAGGGAGAAAAGAGGGGAAAAAAATAGGGAGACGAGAGCACCAGCATAAAAAGGGAAGACGGAGAATGTTCTTTAAAAATGTGACATGAATGTTGAAGGCCTTGATAGCTGTTTGTATAAAAAATCTTTTAGAGCAGTAGATATATCAAGCAACATTTGTGGCATTTCAGGTGTAAAACTATGGGATCCCTAATAAAAGGGTTCTCCAAATCTCCACTGAAACAGTGGGTATTGTATCAGAGGGTGGGTGTATGCATGGGAATTGTTGTAAGCATAAATCGGAAATTTAAAAAAATAAAATTAAGTCAAAAATTGTTAGATGTTAAAGAATACACTAACGTTGAGGGACCAACAAGCTGCAAAGTAGCCATGTCAACCACAAGGCAGTGCAACAATGATGATGATGATGATGATGATGATGATGATAACAATACTAATAATAATAATAATATAAAGGAGAGATTAGTATGGAGTGGTTAGAAGAGAAAGGGAAGGTGAAAATTAGTAATTAAAATTCGTAATTAAAGTTAGGAGGAGGAAAAAAGTAGAAGCTGTGCCGATCGACCTAGAAATTTTGATGTGCATGTTTGAAACTCAAATTTTACCCAGAGACATAAAAGTTATAAATAGACACTTGCATATAGAAATTAAAAATAGTATAATGTAATGAAAACATTGCATGCAATCTTTGAAAAAAGTGAATACCCTCTTGTTATTTTTCGTTCTCAAAAAGATAGGATCTATATCATTCAAAATTTACAGATTATTGGTATTTCTGAATTCTCCATAGAAAAATAGTCAAGTGGCATGATACATATCGTAATAGAATCAAATATTAGCTTTAGAGTCCAAGTTGCTATTATAAGGTTTATTTGTCTTGCTTCCTTGATTCCTTTTTGTAATGTGGTCCAATGTTGAGATGTAAGAATCCATTCTGTTATCAGGTGTTAAGGGCAGCCATTATTTAGGAAAAACAGTATCAGCTCAAATGTGTCAGCATCTCTAATGGGTTTCTTCCGGAATAATTGTTGGATGCATATGGCTTGCGGTCAGGTGGATAGTGGGTAAAAGGCATTTCCATTCAGCAGAGCAGGTAAATATCTTCTTTTAGGATTAATCTTGTCCTTGGTAGATCTCGTAAAGATGTGCTGAAAATGTCAGGGCTGTCATTAAGGGCTGGGCCGGGGATTTCCCCACAAAATTCTAAATTAGCTCCCTGGCTCCTTTGACAGAAAAACAGGTTATTGACAAAACCAGAACAGCTAGATTCGCCTGCTACTTTTTTGTACATCTCTACTTACTGCAAAACCTAGTGACAGCCCTGCTCTGTAGCCAATCAGCTTGCAGAATGTTTACATGTATAGGCCTTGTCCAAACCAATTAAGTGATGGTGCTGTGGTTGAGTGTGAGTATAAGGCTTGTTAAAGCACTCTTAACTGAATTTCGTGTAAGATTTCGGTGGATGGTGATGTGATCAGAAACAAAAAGCAGTTAAGTGTGAGTAAAGTAAGCTTTATCCAGTTGTTAAGAACATAATTTATCCTGCAACTAACGATTTTTTAACCAACTCTGACTGTTTGGATATCTCTCAAAACACTCTTTCTTTCAAGTCTTCTATATCCCCAAACAAATCAGTGTTTTCATGAGAAATTATAACGTTCAAATTGCATGTATACTGATGTGTAAGTGAGAGTTCTGGTAAACTGTACCTAAAATGAAAGAGATTAGTCAGGTCATCCAGTGTTTTTGCCTGTAGACATTAGAAATCAATAAAAACAACAAAGAAACAAAAGTGTTTAAAACATAAACATAGACCTCCTATATCTTGTTGGAAAACTAATAAATCCTGTATCAGATATTTTACTTAATTCACAAAAAAGTGAACTTAAAGAATGGCCTTGCAAACTAAGTTATATGTGAAAAAAATGGTTAGAAAAAAAGTGAATTCCTTATTATTTAGCTTTCTTTGGGAGCATTTATAGATACAAAACATTAAGAGTGAATACTTTAACCAATGAAAAGAGGTGTTATGTACCAAAGTAGACAATATTTGTAGTGATTTAGAGAGTAATGAGAAGTATTTGTAACGGATTAACTTAAGACTAAAAGCCCTGAAAGTATTTCGAAAGTATAAAGATTATGCATATATTTGTGATGAACTTTTATTTACTAATGAGAATATTAAATTGAAAATGTCATTTTGTTTTACTCAATATGTAGGGTACTTTTATTAATGTATTTTACTCAACACCTTGAGTACAATAAAAAAACTCATTCTGTGAGTAAATTTCTGTTTTACCCAAAATGTAGAGTACTTCTTACTCAAATTATGAGTAGA
>JAHPZR010005260.1:40000-48255 GCA_019787425.1 Platygyra sinensis
GTATTTGATTTTAAATATAATGAAAAAAAAAGTGTGAGAGCTCTTCGCATGGAATGCGATTTGGAACTTTATGTTTGCATATAGGTCGCCATGCCTGTTGATTGAATATGGGTTGAGTTTTTATGAGTATATTCTGCGAATTCTACAGCGAGAACTGCAGTGTAGTAATTCAGCAACTATAGTTACAATAGACCTTTCCCGCATTCTAACAAACAAAGGCACCGAGTCGAGGTTGGGGTGGACAAAAATACAGTAAATGTATGAAAATGTCCACCCGAGCCTCGCTCTGGTGCTATTGTTCGTACGCACTGAAGTGTAATGCGGGAAAGGTCTATTTACCTTCTTTTTGCGAGTGTGAGTTTATGGTAATATATGGTGTGCCATGTATGTTTTTTCACGACGTATTTTCTTTAAGTTATTCATTGAAGAACTAATATAAAAGCAAAAATAATATTTTATATATTTTTTGCCTTTCCAGTTGGTTGTTATGCATAATTTATTAGGCTTATCTAGACGGATCAGTTATTTTCAGATTGCTTTTAAGTAGTCGGATAATAACTGATCGGCCTAAATGCCTTATGCTATGGCAGATTAGTTTTGCATCTGTATTTAGTTTTAAATGCAACGAAAAACAAATTAGTGTACAGTTAGTGTGTAAAGGTGTGTGAGTTCTTTGCTTGAAATACGTGTTTGAACCTCATATTTATTCAGGTCGCTATATTGATTTAATATGTGTTGAGTTTTTGTTAGTTTATTCTACGAATTCTACAGCGAGAACTGCAGCATAATAACTCGGCTATTCAGTACAGTATTAATGTTGTCGTTCCTATTATACATCAGCAAGGCAAAGCAAAAGGGAACGAAAACTTAAATAGATTTTTTTGTCAAGAGAATGGAAGTTTCCTGATGTTTTAATTAAAAAGGTTTTAGCTATTTTTCTCCTTAGAGTGTTGCGTATGATCACCAGTTGCTAGCTGCCATAACCTTCGCCAACCAGATTGATACGACTCAACTGATATGTGCATTAAAGGATTGAGACCAAGGAAGATGGGAGAGAGCTTGAATTTTTTCAACCAGATTTATTTTTTTTAACAAACTGTTTTTCTTTGTCCAATGTTTTGAAATCGCAATTCACCGAAACTAAATTGAGAAGCAGGAAAAGAATCATATTTGCGTTTCGTTACCCAAGATCCAAATCAGATCGCTCGCGGAACCAATATTAATGTTAATTTGACTTCTCTTCGCTAATGTAAGGTTTAACACATATATGCATTGGGCATGTTTCTCACGACGTATTCTTTAAGATGTTAAGTGTACAACTAACATAAAAGCAAAGGTGATATTTTATATTTTCTTGGCCTCTCCAGTTGGTTATTACGCATAATTTATTAGGCTAATCTAGACGGATCAGTTATTGTCAGATTATTTTTTAAAAGTACTCTGATACTAGCAGACCTGCCAAGCTGCCTTATGTTACTAGTGAATGACTTCTGCATCTGTATTTAGTTTTAAATGCAATTACAAGTAAAGTGTGTGTGTGTAAAAGTGTGTCAGTTCTTTGTTGCACTGCATTTTAAGACCTTTTGTTTAAACAGGTCACCATCTTGGTTAAATATGTTTAGAAGTTTCATGGCGAGAACTCTAGCTTAATAACTCAGCTACTATAGTGTTAATTTGTTTGTTCGCTAGCTAATAACTAAATTAATTGCACAATACATTTCCTTTCTTTCGCTCGTTAATCTGCTTACATACTTTATTTTCCTGCTTATTTTCGCTAAATTTTATTTTTATTTTAAAACTAGCTTTTGTTGTGTGTTTGTGTTTGTTGTATTTGTTACCTTAAGGTGGCTGAACACAGTTTTTGATACCTCTGTTTCATTTACCTTTGCTTCTAAAACCCTTGATCCTTTGGTCGCCAAAAATGGCAGCAAGCAAGTTAACAACACAAACATCAACTTTTTGATAATTAAACTGTCGTATGTGCCGTTGCCATGGCAACATGATTAATTATAAACAAGCGTTTAAAATCGGTTTTGTTTATTTGCAGAAAATCTAGTCATTAGATTTTCTTTATAATTTGCATGCAACAAGCTTGTAACCATACTCACATGTTAGCTCTATTTTAATAATAATTTAACAAACAGATCTTTAATTATCCCTCGTTGAAGGTTCACTGGCATATCTTGAATTTCCTTTGTTAAATTTTAATTTTTTTTAATCCTCCAGTTACTTATTTCCTAAAGTATTTTCGCTCTAAATTTCGTGAAATTCTAATGAGTGGTTCTCGAGAAATAGGCGTATCTCCGAAAGTCAATTTTTCACTCAATCGCAATTTTTTCGACTTACTACGCATGCGTTGCATTTAACTGGGTTCCTTCGGTAACAAACAAAAGCTGAAAATTGCTGGGTTCTTTGCATCGTTACCTTTTCCAACATATCTTTGTAATAAAAGACTAAAGCCATCAATACACTGCGTTCAATTATAGAGAAAAATAACACAGATAGCGCGGGTGTTGAGTAAATAAAATGATCGCTCTATTGATGGCATGTTTGTTGTTTTGAAATCCTTGTGCACGTGCTGAATTGCATCAGCAAAAGCACGCGCAAAAACTGTGTAAGGCCACCTTAATAAGTCTTATGTACCTGACACCAATAAAAATTACTGTATTCAATGCGCTAAGGATGGCTGCCCTATTTTACTAGCCTAGTGGTTATTTGGGGCTGCCATGCACTTTTTCTTAATTTTTTTTATTACTCTGTAAATGAAACTTATTTAATTACGGTGCAAATAAAGTTGCTGTTGGTGGTGTTGTTGTTCCTGTTGTCGAAAAAGAAGGCAAGGAAAAATACAACCTTAAACCTTGCATAGATTTTTTAGTAAAGAGCACAAAAATAACACGATAATATATACAACAAAAAGGATTTGGCTGTTATTCCTCTAATTGCGTTGTGTGCAATTTGCAACTCCTAGCTACCATAGCCTTTGCCAACCAGATTTATACGACAACAAATTGTTTCTTCTTGTCCTTTGTTTCGAAAAGGCAATTGAAACTATTTTTGTAGCTGGGAGTGGTGATATTCTTGGCCTCTCCAGTTGATTGTTACGTATAATTTATTAGGTTAATCTAGACGGATCAGTTATTTTCAGATTACTTTTAAGTAGTCTGATGATAACTGACCTGCCTAGATGCCTTATGTTACTAGCGGATTACCTTTGCATCTGTATTTAGTTTTAATTGCAATTACAAGTTAAGTGTGTGAGTGTGAAAAAGTGTGTCTCAGTTCTTTGTTGCACTGCATTTTAAGGCCTTCTGTTTAAACAGGTCGCCATCTTGTTTAAACTTGTTTAGAAGTTTTATGGCGAGAACTCTAGCTCAATCACTCACCTACTACAGTGTTAATTTGCTTGTTCGCTAGCTACTTAGTAAATTAATTGTACAATACATTTCCTTTCTTCCGCTCGTTAATCTGCTTACAAACTTTATTTCCTGCTTATTTTCGCTAAATTTTATTTTTATTTTGAAACTAGCTTTTGTTGTGTGTTTTTGTGTTGTTGTATTTGTTATCTTAATAAGTCTTATGTACCTGACACCACTAAAAATTACTGTATTCAATACGCTAAGGATAGCTACCCTATTTTACTAGCCTAGTGGCTATTTAGAGCTGCCATGCACTTTTTCTTAATTTTTTTATTACTCTGTAAATGTAATTTATTTAATTAAGGCGCAAATAAAGTTGTTGTTGTTGTTGGTGTTCCTGTTGTCGAAAAAGAAGGCAAGGAAAAATACAACCTTAAACCGTGCATAGACTTTTTCGTAAAGAGCACATAAGTAACATGACAATACAACAAAAAGGATTTAGCTGTTATTCCTCTAATAGCGCTGTGTGCAATTTGCAACTCCTAGCTACCATAGCCTTTGCCAACCAGATTTATACAACAACAAATTGTTTCTCCTTGTCCTTTGTTTCGAAAAGGCAATTAAAACTAATTTGTGGGGCTCGGAGGGCTGATATTCTTGCATGGCCTCTACAGTTGGTTGTTACGTATAATTTATTAGGCTAATCTAGACGGATCAGTTATTTTCAGATTACTTTTAAGTAGTCTGATGATAACTGACCTGCCTAGATGCCTTATGTTACTAGCGGATTACCTTTGTATCTGTATTTAGTTTTAAATGCAATTACAAGTTAAGTGTGTGAGTGTGTAAAAGTGTGTCAGTTCTTTGTTGCCATTTTGGGGCCTTTTGTTTAAACAGGTCGCCATCTTGATTAAATATGTTAAGAAGTTTTATGGCGAGAACTCTAGCTTAATAACTCAGCTACTATAGTGTTAATTTGCTTGTTCGCTAGCTAATAACTAAACTAATCATAAAAATTACAATTTCCTCGATTGTGATTGGTTTAAAAAACTCCTATTTTCCACTAATTCACTTGTCAAGCTGTTATCGGACAGTTTGTTATCGGACACCTTGTTATCGGACAGTTTGTTATCGGACAGTTCAATAAGCCAATCACATTCAAAGATGTAGTTAAAATTAACCAAGCACATTTAAAGTTGTGGTTTAAATTAACCAATCACAACCTTGGTTTCAATCACCATAGAAACAAGTGTACAAACTCCTAAATTTTTTCCCTTGAACAATGATTATGTTTTAGAAGACAGAAGTGATTTATTTTATCCTATGGCACAAATGCTTATGCAACTGAACTATCAAGACGAGTTCCTTTGTGGATATGTTAACATGTTCAGATGAAGTTCAGCCCTCCACAGCATTGTTTATCGCTTCGCAACAACCGCGGCAAACAGAGGTAAACATCCACCCGGCTGTAATACCACTGCACAGTACGCTAGTATTTCCTCCCTCGAAAATCCTCATTTTGTTCAACAAAATCAAAATACAGGAACAATGACAGTAGACCAAGCCAAGTTTTCTCCTTGTATCAGACAGAGAAATTTCAGAAGTAAATAATAGTAAAACTTGAGCCTCCAAAAACATCGCTCGAGCAACTAAATCATGGATGGCAGCATAGGTAGAACGTTGTAAAGCCAAAAACATTAATGCATTTAACTGCCAGTGAAAGACGAGAATTGTTTCACATTGCTAGCGGATACGTGGCTGTACAATCCAGCTCGATATCTGCGATTTCTTCGACATTCCCTTTGCACAGTTCGGTGCCTGCAGCTTCAGCAAATCCACCAGCTGTAGGAGAATGTTCGACCCGCAGTTCCAATCAGTTCAAACTAAGTTTCTTCCTTAGTGAATGTGGCAGAATTCACCGGTATGCCGTCGTCTAAATTCAGCATGGCTACAAAAATCTCTCGGCGCCATTTTAAATTTTCAATAAACAGTTCGGTGTGTTTAAAAAACACCAGCAACTTAAGAAAATCCCCGTCCCAAAAAGCCAAGGAAACGAAGAATCGTAATTGACTCTGTCTCTGATGTTTACAACTTGAAGTGAGCTGTCTATTGACTCAGCTTAAAAACCTTGAATCTTGCTGGAAAAACTGCCCTGGCAAGCGTTCGGAATTTTATCCAAATTATGCAAAGTTCTGCGCAGTTGAGCGTTTTTCATGCATGGTTGCGTTTTTGACTGACATAAGACTTGTTTTTCGCTCGTCACTTGGCAACCAGCAAATTCATTTTGTCTGTTGTCAATTTCAGAGCGACATTAAATGCAAATTTTCCCTTTATTTCATAATTTTGCTAGTCTTCTTTTCTCGGAAATTGTCATTTTTATGATTAATTGGTAATAAGACTTCGTGTCGTCCAATTCTGTCGGTAATCATACTCGTGATAAACAAATCGGACTCCCGCTGCGAGGTCGTCCGATTTTGTTATCACTCGTATGATTACAGACCGAATTGGACTCCACTCAGTCCTATTACCATTACTTATAGTACAGTCAACAAAATTACTCAATTTAGATTGGTCGAGAGCAGTACAATTAATCCCGAATTGTACTCCGTAGGAGTACCTATTAAGTTTCCATGGAAACGAAGCGTACGCACAATCATAAGCGGCAAATTTCAACGTCAATGTTATGATCAATAGATACCTGTCAAAACAAGGTATCTGCTGACCATTATCACGTGACCATATCGCGGGCTCAAGTGTACAGCTCATCGAGGTCACGTGTTTTCTGAAGTGGACCGCTGACCAAATGCTGGTTTTCGATTGGATCGCGGGCTCATGTCAGGTTAACTTGGTGAAAACCGGACAGGCTCGGGCAGGATTGTGCAAACTTTTGTCCATTGACTGTGATTGTTTAACCATGTATGATGAAAAGGCGAAAAAGACAGGTGAAATTATTTTCAGTGTTGCACAAAACCTAACTTTCGAGTTGCCGCAATTCTTGCGTGATTTTGGTGACTATGCATGTAAATTGAAAAATTACATCATTCTCTCACACTTCGTCAATTAATTGAATGTACTATAAATGAAAAATTGCACGACCTTCTCTCGCACAACTCGTAATTAATAGATACTCGTGATTTTGAAAATTCTCAAATTGCACTCGCCTAAAGGCTCCCGCAATTTTGAGAACTTTCAAAATCACTCGTACCTATTAAGAGGCTGTCTCTCTAAGAACCACCCACTCAATTTTGCTTGAAAAATAATTTTGCCTGAAACTCTGGCAACTGAAAGACTTTACCAAGGTTAGAATAAAACAAGATTTCTTTTGATTCGAAATGATTTTCTAGTCCCGTCAGGAGCCATTTAATATTTCGCCTCGTCAGGGCCCGTCGCGCTGTCTCCAAAAGCATAAAATTGGCACTTTTCGTGACGCCGTAAAATATTTTATGTGGAGCATCTTGTATTGAGTCTTATATCATTTTGCTCATAAATCTTTCTAGTTTTCCGAGATACTAACCAATTTTGTCTCACTTTAAGTGGCAAGACGAAATCAAGCATATTACTGAACACTATTATTCGCCATCGAACGATGACTGAAAATGGCCTTCATTTAGAAGCTAATTTTTAAAATTTGGGACCTAGCTGAAACCTCTAGTTTACACAGCTGCAAAGTGTAGTCCTTTATTGGCAAAAATATGCAAAAACCCCTGTACGATTTCAGTATTTCAAAAGTTATGGCCGTTTGTATCAGCACATGTAAGAGCATTTCCGACATTCCAGCCTATGTCAAAATCGACTTATCCGAGCAGACTTTTTTGTAACTACAGCTTTCCTGCTTCGAATCTTGGCGTTATTTCTAACTTCAGTCACTTTCCAAACCTTCACGTTGCTGAATCAGTCACAAGCAGTTCCAGTAAATTAGTAGGTTTTGCCTTCGAAACTTAAGCACGGCTACATCGAGTTTCTTGGAAGCGAACAAAGCTCGACTCCATGGCCACATTTTGGGCTTAAATACCCTATCGAGACATCGTTTCAGAACTGGATTTCTTCAAGAATCAGATAACAAACTAACCAAGTATGGTATCAAGGAGAAAATCAAGCTTTGAGGGCTTAAATCTTAAAGGAATCACCCCGTGTAGTTCACTGGAAGAGGGTATCGATGTGATGCTGTTTCCACGGAGGTCTGCACAAAAGGGGTTATGTACATTAAGTAAGGTTATTAAAGTGTATCCAGAGCTTCTCCATAATTCCCTAATATTCCCCTGTCATTTCTTGGATTCCCCTGTATTCTCCTGCTTTCCCCTTTATTCCTCTGTATTCCTCTGTATTGCCCTGTATTCTCCTGTATTCTTTTGTATTCTCCTGTATTCTCTTGTATTCCCCTGTAGTCTCCTGTATCAAGGGTTTACAGGGGATTACAAGGGTATACAAGGGGTTTACAAGGGATTGCAGGGGTATACGAGGGTATACAAGGGATTACAGGGGATTACATGGGTATACAAGGGATTACAGGGGATTACATGGGTATACAAGGAATTACAGGGGATTTCAAGGGATAACAGGGGTATACAGGGGTTTACAGGAGTATAAAAAAGGTTACATGGGATTACATGGGATCACAGGGGTATACAAGGGATAACAGGGGTATGCAAGGGTTTACAAGGGTGGGTGTACAAGGGTTAACATGGGATTACAGGGGTATGCAATGGATTACAGGGGTATAAAAGGGATTATATGGGTGTACAAGAATATACAAGAGGATTACAGGGGTATACAAGGGTATACAAGGGATTACAGGGTATACAAGAGATTACAGAGGTATACAAGGCTATACAAGGAATTACAATGGATGACAGGGGTTTTCAAGGGATTACAGAGGATAAAAAGGGTATACAAGGG
>JAHPZR010005261.1:0-40000 GCA_019787425.1 Platygyra sinensis
AGAGTTGAACATAATGATTGTGAAATTAGTGCAAAACATCAATTGGTTATGAACAAGAAACATATCAGTTTGGTTAAGAATAACAAAATAGAAAACACAAGAGTCATCAGATCACTTGAGTTCACTCTCTCATTTAGTGAGACTAAGGTAGTAGCTATATTTAAAATTAATTCATATTTTAAAAGGAAAAGTACATTTGATATAATATTCAGACATCTGTAAGCAATATATCTTTTTAAAGTGCTTGTGATTCAAATTCAAGGTTGAGAGTACCTAAAGAGTATTAAGTAACAGCCCATGTAAGAAGGAGGCAACCACGCGGCAAGGAATGCAAAAAGGTGCTAACTTTTGCACAACATTGCTCAGTATTGTTTTATCATACTTCTGATTGGTTGAATCAGCAAAACTTACCAAAACTTCAAGTGGCTGCATATTTATTTATCCTCGATTGATCAACTATTTTCATTTCAACAAAATGTCTTCTGAATCTAAATACCACAGTAATCCTATGTGGGGAACATTGAAAAATTAGAGGCTTTTATTGTCTTTGTTTACCACTGTTGTGATTGGTTGAAATGTTTACACACAAAGAAAACTACCTTTTAGAATAGAGTTTAAATACATTTTATTGCATAAACCTGCTTTCCATCAGTTGATAAATTCTTGGTCTGAAACCACAACCGTTTCAACGTGGGGAAAACTTATTGCCGCAGAACAATAGAAAATGGTACAGTTCTTACCTGGATCATTACTTAAAATAAAATAAAATGGATTTCACTTTCAAGACTGAATTTGTACTTTTTGTATTCTTTAAATAAATATTTAATAAAACATTGGGACATGTGGATGGATTGTGAATGTTCCCTTGTCAACCTCTCCAGAAATTATAGTTTTGGGTAAATAAAGCAATTATAGGCAAGCTTTCATAACTTAAATGTGGAAATCAGATATTATGATTGTCTTTTAGCACATCAATTTATACATTGTAGATGTAAGAAATATTTGAAATAGATACCAAAATGGAGAAATCTCAGATCTACAAAGAATGTATATTATTAACAGATTTTTGACTATCCATGTATCTGACAACACAAATAAAATTTTGAATACATTTTTATACCTTAGTATATTTTGTATAAATTATAGAAAAGAATTTCTCATCTGTATGTGTTATTGACAATTCTGCTTTATTAATAATGACTTCATTTACTCGATTTAGCCAATACTTATAACATTTTGGACATTCAAGACTTATCTTTGCTGGGATATAGAGAGGAAAGTTTCAATTCTCGTATCACTCATTTCTGTGCTTACAGTGTAGAAAAATGTGGAGTAAAGATGCTCACCGACTCTATGGTAGGCTTTATTTGTACATTATGCTAGCATATCTTCAAGCATTTTAGTGGGGCAAAAGTTTGGAGTATTATTCGAGCATTTTAGTGGCATTTTCCCAGAAAAATGAACAATTTTCCACAGAATAAAATAGAATTTATTTTTTTATGAGTAAATGAAGACTTTTAAGTCTTTTAAAACTTAACCTCTTTCACTTAAGCATCACTGAAAGGGGACAAATGATAAACAGAACAACAGGTCATTTAGAAAAATATTATTCTTCTGGTGTATTTAAACCTTTACATGTGTTGCTGTTAACTTGTTATACTAAGTATAGAATTTTGTTAAGCACTCTGAACTATTAATAATTGTGTTGGCATGTTAAAATTAAGCACTTTAGTGACTTTTTAGGGGAAACCGAACATTTTAGTGGAGAACTTGGAGCATTAAGGTCGAGCATTCTTTGTGGAAAATTAAAAGCATATTATGTAAAAAAGGCTATTCTATTGCCTCTTTCCAAAGAATGGTAACAGTACATGTAGCTCATCAAAGTTGGCCTGCAGTGCTCTGACAATTTTTCGGTCTGAGGATAAGCGTTATCTGGGCAGAATTGGCTGTAACATGGAACGCGAACAAAAACTTTCATTTTATTTTATAATTTTGACAGTGTTTACCGGTAGTTCAATTCAAGATAAACATACATGTATACCTCCTGAAGGCCCTCATACATGGCATTGTAAAGTTTTCTTTGTCTGCCATCTTGAAGCCTTTGCTTTGTTGTAAAACACAACACTTCAACCAAAACGTGCATTCTCAATGGTTGAAACATAATTATCTTGGAATATACCAGACTGTTCATTCTTGAATAAACAATCGAATCCTCAACTGTACATCCTAGATTTTTAGTGGGTCAGACCAGAGTGAATTGACAGCCACTTTGTTAGGTTCTCAGGTCCAAGACAACTTCAAGAAAACTAATGGATAGATTTGCAAAATCTGAAGTTAGTTTGTAATTAATTTTTTTGCGCTTGAAAAATGAAATTGTTATGTAAAATATATTTATTTGTTATGCAAGAATCTCATTTTTAGAAGCACTTTAGATGTACATGTACATACAAATAATACTGTAGGAAATCCTGTGATCTACAGTGTTGTCTTTGCTAACAGTAAACCATTTTTTTGTGGGCAGGATCAGGTTAAGACTTGCCAACACATAAATACCACCAACAACAACCTTTTCTTCTTTATTTGTTTTGTTCTAATTACTGTCTAATAATTTATGGTGTAGCAGTTTGCAATCAGCAGGGACCTTCAGAAACTGTGGCATGCATATATGTGTGACTACATGTAGTGCATGCAAGCTTCCCTTGCCCTTTCCCCACTGGTAACAAGCTGGTAACAAGTTTATGATGGGTGCTAACCTGGTACAGAATTGATGAAAATACTCTGTTCCATACATAGCAGTTTTGTGGTTGATAATTTGTTGATACAGTAGTTTTGATAATTATTTGTTTTTCTCGAGATTTCCCCAGAGAGATGGAACATGTAGCAAACAGCCTTCATCAGTCACATGGCGGTGGAGCACTAACAGACCAAGATACATGTACAGTGTACAATAGACAGAATTGCCAATAAAACTGTTTATTGTCTGTTTCTTCTCTGTACTGTACGTTATGGTACCAGTTCCTATCAGTTATTTGTTGGGCTTATGGGACCACACCCTCCCCCTTTCCAATGATCAGGCTACTTATGGGATGCACTGTAGGGCCAATAAGAGACAAGCAATAGACTGCCAGACTGACACTATGAGAGAGATTTTGAGATGCTAACATGACAAAAACTGATAAAGCAGGATTTCACAGTGGACAGCTTTTTTGTGCTTATTAGGATTTGTCAGCACTGTGTAGCAAAGATATGTGATGCCAGACCAAGAGCCACACATCCCAGGGGGGGGGGGGGGGTACTCGGGATTTCAAGTAACGGGGATAATAAAAAGATTTTTTTGGGTTTGAAATTTTTGATTCCGGGATTTTTTTGGGTATGGAAATTTGGCAAGTATTTTTTGGGGTAGCTTGATTTGAGTAGGATTTTTTTTAGGGTATTAGTGCCCTGGCTGCATAATTCTGAGAATAAAGTGCATGTACAAACAAATGTGTTTTGCTGTTGCTTAATAGTTAACTTTTAAGGCCACAAAATCGGCATGGGATTTTTTTGGGTTAATTTTTGACCTAGGGACTTTTTTGGGTTTTGCTGGAAGCCCTAGGGATTTTTTTGGGTCTTGACTTTTGGCTCCATTTGATCATCCTTGTCACTTGAAATTCCAAGTACCCCCCTGGGCCACACATAAACTGCAAAATGCCATGTTCACTATATCAAGTTCCATACTAACTAAATCATTGCCTGCACTCTGATTGGTCAATCAGCTATGGTTTATTGTGCCAGTAGACCCATGGAAAAAATCGCGCACCTTCTGAATTATTATATAAAAGCTATATACCACAAGTTTCTATGATTTAGAGGCTGATAAACCACTTGGGATGTTGGAAGAACACTTGAAGAATGCATAAATCACTCACCTGTGGCTCATGATTTACGAATTCTTCTTGTGTTCTATCAACATCCCACTTGGTTTATCAGCCTATAAACTATAGAAACTTGTGGTCTATTGCTTAATTAATAAATAGCCTATAAGCATTTATGCAGACAAATTTGGATTGCTGGAATTTGACAATGGGCAATGAAGTTTGAAACAAGCCTTCAAAACAAGGTATATAAGGAGGGAGAATGGAGGTGAGTGAAATCGTAACTGTCTGAGAATCAGGCTAAGGGCCTCCTAGACTTTAAGGCAGACTTTCCCTTCCTCTGTTAGGTGGTAAAAAGCTGCATAATACAATAAAATGCACCCTGCAAGGAGAGGCATTTCTTACGATTCACATGTAAAAATAGATAAAACAGACTCTGCTCACACAGTGAATTAAGTGGTGCATTTTTAGAGTCACTCCCTTAAGAGAGAAACACTATTATATAGCCAATATGGAAGGTTTAAAAACGTACATTACAACACTAACCTGTCATATATGATTCTTTACAGTCATGTGATCTGTGCTAGCTGCAAATTAATGTAACACAACTCCTGGTCTAGCCTGCATAATATCGTCTACCATGCCTTCAGACCACAGTACCAAGGAATTTCATCCTGGAACGTAATAAGAACAAACTGTTGATAAATTTACTTTCAGTGTTGCCATTCTCAAGTACATGTAGGTGTATAAAGCTTACGTACATTGGCAACCGAAAACTGCATGTGTTTATCTGACATGGAAAATACATCAAGACGAGCTCAGTGATTAGACCAGGCTACTGAGCTTACGTTGCAAAGAACTTGATATCACACAATTGCGATTTTCGTTGTCTCGGTATAGTCAGGTTGGGGTACGAAAACCAACAAAAAAATGAAAATTTTGGCCCATGTGAGGGCGTGACTACACAGCTTGGAAAATTTGGCCTTGAAAAATGTAGAATGTTGCTTCTAGATTTTTTACTGGATGCTTACCAACATACAGTGTGCAGGGCTTAAAAGATCGAGTACACCAAATTCCGCAGAACATATTATCCAACTTGCTGTTTATAAAGAGCAGCCAGTTCTTCCCAGATTCGTAAAAAGATCATCGGTCCACTTCGCAGCCGAGCACAATTTTTCTTGTTGTTTTGCGAAATCCTGGGTTGGAGTAACACGTTCCGCTTGGATTGATGGGAAATACCACAACCACGTGTCAGGCCAGATGATTAATTATGATGACTCGTAAGTATTTCGCTAAGAAGCAATGCTTAGGATACATGTACATCATCTTAACTTGGAGCTCTAGGGTCCGACAGAGAATTTTTACATCTGTAACTGGAAATGTTTTATGTCCTTCATTTTCGACTTTGATCAAGGCCAGGTCGCGCGGTATTTTAGGTTATTCCACCGGAGAGGCGATTTTTATTCGTTGACTTTTTTGTGAGTAAATATTAGTACTTATAGGGTAACAATTTTTTGCAAGTCTTCTCCAACTTACATCAGAGCAACACAACGAGCCTGCCACTTTTCCAGGAAATACAGGACAGGTTTTTCAATCAGTCTATTACGTGCAGTCCATCACTTCTCAGCCTAACACGTTTGTGTGTGGCCAGTTATTAGCCGTCCCTAAGCCTGCACAGCAGGGTGCGTGTGGGCTGCCCTGAAAAGAAAATGACCAGTTTTAAAGCCAAAAATGCCTCACACTGTTACCCATTCCACCCTCCTGGGTTACTAAAGCCCTTGGGGCTGGCCTGGAACCATCTGGTAGCCAACACCCTGGGCTCCCTGCCACAATCCTCTTTAACGGGAAACCCTTTGGGGTTCAAAGCGCACAGGCTGGCAGCGATGGCTGGTAGTCAGGAGAATAAGTTTTGCACCAATTTTTGACACCCTTATCATAAGTCCAGACAGATATTATTAGCCCATACTGGGGAGTAGATAACAGAAATGTCCCAGAAGAAACTGAGCAAAATCAGCTGTAGTAGCCTTTGTATCAGTCTTTTAGGGGAGAGAGAGAGACATAAAAGGCAAAAAGGGCGACCTTGCTGCACTAAGGACTACCCTGCAAAGTTGACTTTACTTTACCACTAGTACTCATGATTAGAAACAGTCGTTAATCAAAACCTAAAACACTTCCATCCTTTAAAGTTGATAATGTAACTGTGTCTAGTATATTTATATATGGTCGAATGAAATGAGTTTACGTGGAGTTAAATTAAAGATAGTGTTTCTCTGGAGTTTCAGAAGCCATTCCAACTCGAATAACTGATAATCGTTTATTGTATTCAGAACTTTCCTTGAGTATTAAACTTAGTGTACAGTTTCACAACAGTGAAAATTATCTTGTCGTTATTTTTCATTCAGTGGTTAGTACAATTTTAGAGCAGTAATAAAATGCGTACACCAAGGGCTTGTATACGAACTTTCCTTGTATAGTAAACATGTTGTACAGTTTCAAAAAATCGTCATTCTCTTTTCGTTACTCTTTAGTGGTTAGTACAATTTTAGTGCAGTGATAAAATGCCTACCAAGAGCTTGAGCACAAACTAACATTGGCAAAAATACAAAGTAAAGATCCTACAACGATCTTAAATTGTCTAAAAAGGTAGTCTATTACTGCATTCAGAGTTGTTGCTTCTGAACAGATTTTCCTTCACAGTTTTGGTTTTCGTTTGGCAGGAACTCTTCAATACCTCCCATACTGCTCATAATATTCATCCCATGGGTAAATGGTTACAACATCTGTAGGTGTATGGGTTTCGCAGTCTGGGCAATAGACGCAATCACATACTATCTTGATTTTGTTCGTCGTTGTACCTTGATAAGGGTAAACGCCCAAATCAAAATCGAATCCGTCGATGGTATACATGAATCTGCTGTAGCTCCAGCCAATTTGACCAAGCTCACACCGTGGGATATTCTGAACTACGAAGAACAGTTCTTGTGGGTTAATCACATTGGCGAAGAAAAAGGATTGCGGCCGGTTGATGCTATACCTGGTCCAGTTTTCAAACCGAAAATGTTTCCGGATAACATGTTCTTTACTTCGTCTAGATATAGTTAGATAGTTACATCTATTGCAGGGGTCCATTTTTTTTACTGAGCAAACGGTTTTCGCTCAGTAGTTCAGGCCTCAGCCTCGCACCCATGAACACCTGTTGAAAACTGGACCGAGAGTATTACGTGGATTTTGTATGTTTCTTACCCCCCACAAATTGAAATTTGAAATCTTTGAAGTCTAGAAAAAATGAAAAGGAATGCGCGAAAGCTGTCTTCTATATTTTTATTCTGGAATACAGTCTTTATTCGAAGTTGTCCTGTTGTATTCGTTTTATACAGCTTGACTCTCTCAGTCGGGAGGACCAGGGCACGAGGAAAAGATAGTTTAGGGGGGACTTGATTTGATTGGCCACATTCTTGGACTAAGATTTTCAAAGAACCAACACGTTTTTATCCCGAAACTTTTCCCTTACAAAATTAAATATGCAAAAGTTTGCACCGGGATTTACGGAGCGAAAAAGTTATAACAAACGTAAACAAATATTTTAGCTGTCCAGCGCTTTGAAAAAACTTTCTAACGAGATGTTTTTCTTTCTTTTTTTTTTACGAGATGTTTTTCGCTTTAATCTGTTCCGTACTTTTCAAGAAATGACTTTATGTGAACCAGTCAACAACTTCGTCCGCCATTTTGACCCAATAAAACTTCTCCTTCGTCCCCTAATCAGTAGAAATTTGTCACAAAATACGTATGTTCTATAGATTTTGGCTACGATTGTCGCAGCGTTTTAAAACATGTTTTCAAATCCTACGACAATTTTCGTGACGTACACAACAGTCGTAAGCGAGTTGTTTGATTTACACGAAACAATTCATGTCGTAGGCCTGTCGTAAACTTGTCGCATGCGACAAAGTCGTACCGTGTAAATCGGCCGGCCTTAAGAGAGTTTAAAATTTGACCGCCATGTTGGTCGACGACCGATGACCTCTCAGGGCCATACGAAGAAGTCATCTCGCCAGAGATTTTCGTGGTTATCAAGATTCCAACTAAAATCTAACATATAAATCCGTGAAAGTCTCGATTCCCTAATGTTTTATGTTTGAAAAAAAAAAACACTTAAGGTGGGGTGTGCATATATTCAGATGTTATGCGACTGTTTTTAAAAAAAAGATTAAAAATATAGAACTATTTTATGTGAATGTTACAAATTATGTAATTTAATTTTACTTATATTTCGGCCGAACGATAATCTCGCCTATGATCATCTGAGAGGTAATTCTGTCTGCATAGTAAAGAAACAAAATCTCGCTGATGATATCATCAGCGAGGTAATTCTGTCGCCGATGATCATCGACGAGAAGGTAGTTCCGTATAAAGTGTTTCTGTAATTTCACTTATTAAGAGCGAATTTTTCTAATTGGCAAACATAGGGCGACAGAAGTTGAAAATCGATTTTTCTCTGCTTTCGTCCACAAATAGCCCTTGGGTACATATGAAAAGTGATGAGGTTTTTTTTTTTTAGCTCGAAGCGCTTTAAATTCGGGGAGAAAATTGAGCAAAGTGGCCCATCACAAAGGCTTAAAATTAGTAATCTAAACCTCACTTGTTCGCGTGTAAAGGAGAAGTAAAACTTATCGATACTTTTTTCTTGAAAGGCAAAGTATTCAGCTATCCAAAACAGGCTAGAACTTGACTTGAGTGCCATTCGCGAATATACTACACACAACTTTTAAAAAACTCCCTTTCAATTTAATAAGGTCCAATTCCTAAAATACGAATAAAGTCAGTTCAGAGATATTTTTCGACTTGTGCCAAAACTCCAAATTTCTGGAAACTTCGCCTTTGGAACACTTTCATGTTGTTGTAAAACATATATTAAAATCAGCTTGGTTTATTCTTCGAGTGGTTTTTGAGGCCCAGCTGAAAAACTACATCACGTTTCATATATACCTAAGGGCTATTGAGAGAAAAATCGATTTTTCGACTTCTGAGGCGAAATTTAAATTTTACTTGGGTTTTGGTGACATTTGCTCTTAATGCAACTTTCACATGTTTAGAACATGGCGTAATTTTGCCTTTCTGTAAATTGAAAGAATCACATAATATATATGTTAGTCTGATCACCGATTTTGCAGTGATGTGAAAATTACTTGTGACAATTTCATTAACATGTAAAATTACATAAACACCCTATACGGAACCATCTTCTTGCCAATAATCAGCGGCGAAGTAATTCTGTCTTTATAATATAGGAACGAAAATAAATCTTGCCGATGATCATCGGCAAGGTAGTTCGGTCCACACAGATTTATGACCTCCTAGAAAGACAGCATAAAGTGCCCTTCAAAAACAAGTGTGAAGTAAAAAAAGGCCGCAAGACCAAAATCAACCGTTCCTTAGCGAAATGTTCTAAGGTCCCTCTGTCGTACCATGCAACTTGAAATGGGCAGATCTTTTAAGGATATACTCATTCGATCAAACCGTTCAATTATATATAGTCAGAATTACATCAACAATGATCATCGGCGAGATTTATAAACAGAGCTCCCGTTCCTTTGGTATACAAAAAGAATTTCCTCGTCGATGATCGCTGCCGAAATTTCTGTTCCTTTACTTTACAGAATTACCTAACAAAGATCATTGCAGAATATGTGCTTCTTTATCATACAGACAGAATTATCTCGCCGATGATCATCGACGAGTTATTGCCCCTTTATTAGACAGACAGAATTACTGTACCTCGCAGATAATCATCGGCGAAATTTCTGTTCCTTTATTATATAACCTCGCCATTGATCATTGGCGAGATTTCTGTTTCCGATTTTTACACAGACCGAATCACCTCGTCAACGATCATCGGCGAGATTTTTGTGCCCTATATATTTTTAAACAGTCACATAGTATGTGAATATATGGTCCCAACACAAAATATTTAAAAATCTACTGTAGTATGGATATTCTTCAGCGTTAACTAAATGAGATTCCATGAGGTGAGTGTTGGCTACGGTTGTAATCTTGCTGCTCAATTCAATCAGTCTCTTATCAAGGAAATTTTTGTTTTTATTGCGTTCAGGCATGATTCTTTCTTCTCCTCTCTAAGGTTAATATTTATGGGAAATCTCACTTTTGCTATTTCTCAAGTTGTCTTTGTTTTCTTGGTAGTATGTTTTGTTCCGATTTTCTTTGCTCTGAATGATGTAAAAAAAAAAAACAGTTTGAAGAATAACTCAGCAGCTCCAAGGCTTAGAGGAACAAAACAAGAAATTAATATTCATCTCTCATCCTCGATGCGATTTCTTTTGTTTTATTCCACTAAACCTCGGAGCCAAGTTAGAATTTTAACATACCCGGAATTAGACTATTTGCAGTTGTCTGCACAAACATTCACAAATCCTAATTAATAATAGGACTTTTGTTCCACCCGGTCACATGGAACGGAATAAATTATGTTGGGACGAGACTTTCAAAACAAAGAAAAGCCGGGCTGGACTGGTAAGAGGTCTTTTGCTTTGGAAGTTACACTGTTTTGTTTGCGTCCCAGCATAATCTTTTCTGTACCATGTGACCAGATCGTGCAAAGAGACTATTTTGAATAGCCCACCAAAATCCGTCTGTGTTCGCAGGCTAACCAAAAATTTGTTTTCGTTCTCGGCATACGCAAGCTTAGATAAATGGCAACAGATAGCTCGTGGATCACAGTCGGCAGCTTTATTTTGGTATTTTAGTCAATTCAGGGGCGAAATCTGAATGTTCCGTGCACTGACTGCCGAACGGACGAAGAGAATTCCCACCTCGTTCCCAGGGTATCTCATTTTTTCGCCCTCCCGGGGTGAGAGAAGAGAGTTCCTCTCTCTCACTCCAAGAGTCGGGAAGATGAATGACCCCAGCAACGAGGTTGAGAGAATTCATCGGTTTTGTTCCTCTAGAAGGCATATTCCAAAGGGTTAATCTAAGTCTTTTGTTCACTGTATTTTTATTATTTACTATATTTTATTCAAAGTAAATGACTCTGTTGTTTTAACAAAAATGCCATTCCTTCGCGACTTCTACTGTTGTGTGACCGTCATTTCGGTTTTTCACCATTACACGAAAAAGCCATCAAAGTACTTCAAAGGTGGCGTGTATTTGTCTTTTGTAGGCTTGCTCCGTGCTGAACTATTTATACTTTCAAATTCGGCATTTGTGAAACGCTTTTTTATCATGGAATTTTGACAAGCAGAATAAGATGTAACCATACCTAGAAGGCCTGGAGTGTTCGACTCTTCCTCATCATAGAAGTTTGACTGAGATAACACTATCAAAAACTGTGCAACCGAACTCTTTTGGCGGCTCTCTATAATAGTCGTGATTGGTTGAAGAACCCCAGGGGTGTTCTCAAAGTTTCCTAATAAGGGCCCTAGAAACCAGGCAAAGATCCTCTTTGCTCTAAGGATGCAGACACTCAATAAAAGTATGACCCAGTATCTGTTCCGGAGTATATTTCTACAAGACAGTAATCTTCAGGGTGAAGCAATCCGAACCACATTAAGGCCACTCCTCCAAAACCCAGATGTACAAGATAAAGATCTAATTCAGCTAATGAATGAAAATATTCTGGAAGAAGCTGAGAACAAGGTAAACTTGGGATCTTTCCCCCGCAATAAGAAACTTCAGTTAATGAGGTTCATGAGTAACAGAAAGGGAAACTGTCGGCCCAACCAGGAAACAGCTGATAATGAGATGTAGAATACTGAGAGAGGCAATGCCAAGAAAGATGTCATGGCTGCACTACAGGGGGTCCGTCGTTCACAACTGGCGAAGAACGAGTGGTCAGTACACCACCAGGATCTCAGAACCAACAATGGTACCTTCGATCCAGAGGCTATCCCAGTTGTCAAGTAAAAGTTAGAGAGGAGTCATGCTGCAATTGTCGCATCTGTGGTAAGCTGTGATCCGGCGTTCGAACTTTCTACAGCCGCATGAATTTCGGTTAAATCTAATTGGTCCTCATTTATAGCACGATATAAAAGATAACATCGCTGTTGAGGGCTAAGCAACGGAGGGGCGGCAGACGACTAATGAAGTTATGTAAAATGCGTTCCTTCTCCCCTTCCCCGTTCGCCAAAGGAAGAACCATTATGACGAGGTTATATCTTGGGTAGCAGTGATCACTGCGCTCGTCGTTGTCAATAGAAGAATAATACTCTTGACAGAGGGGGTTCGGTAAATAGGGTAGGTAGGAATACAACCACGCAAGTGGAAGTTTATATTACTCCATGCCGCATACATGTGCTTATTGTCAGAGTTGCGGGTGAAGATCAGGTTTTCAATCAATGTTCAGGTTGTAAAGCGGTTCGGTATTTTGGACAGAAATGCTAGAAACTTTCTAGGGCAATAACGAGAGTTTTGCTAAACGATAGAACATCTAGAAACACAGGAACGTTCGCTGGTGGATCTTGGGGATGGTTGTCAGACTGGTTGTGTATTAGTCAGTCATCTAACGCCTAAGAAACACGTAAGGTAAAGTCTGCATGGCCATAAAGCCGGAGCTTATCCCGGTTTCGGCATGCCTGGGATGCTAGTCCATCGCAAGTTATCTCGCAGCATTAAATCGATGGTTACCATTATACACTTGGGTGGAGAGAGGCACTGTGAAAGTTAAGTGTCTTACCTAAGAACACGGCCATGTCCCCTCCAAGAGCTCGAACTCCGTCCGTTCCATTCTCACTCAAGCGCACTAATCGTGAGGCTACCGTAGTAGTAGCCAAACTTTACAAAAAAATTTGACTGGTGCCATATATGTGTTGAATAGAGTACCAGTCGAGGAGCTTTCGGACACAGGGGCACAGGTGTTCATTGCATTGTATGCACGCATAGGAATATCTAATCATTGGCGACAATATCATTGAAGAAGTGATTAAAAGTTCAGATCAAATTAATGGGAGGAGAGAACGCAGATTCCCCAGGAGAGACGATGAGTTCAGCATTAAGTGAGGAGAAGCAAGAGAGTTAGCTGCACTTGTGCAGACTTCAGGATGATGTTAAGAAAAAGAGTGGCTAAAGCAAATTAAGAGTACCATGGGGGCAAAAAGTTGCAGTGGCTTGTTGTGTTGACTGCGGTCCCTTTGAAGAAAGAAAACCAATGTTCCATTTGACATTTCTACCCGGCATGAATCGGCCCTAATTCCTCAGTCTAGTTGAGAATGTTGTTTCGACCAAAGCTGAAAAATGATTGTGGACTGGTCGTTCCGAATTTCCTGTGGGTATTCACCCGGTTTGCTCGATCTCCTTCGAGAAAAGTTTCTCTCATCACATGAAAATGATGTTTGAGTCGGTCAGGCAAATATCAAGGAAGAGTTTGCTTAATAGAATTGTGAATGCGACTTTTTTTGCATGATGCAGCTTACAGCACTTAAGACAACGACTTTATTATAATCCTTCAGTATTTTGTCGAGAAAATTTTGTTGAGAAATGTGCCCATGTGTGAACGAAACGAGATCGGTCTGAACCGTTCTATTCGACATACGAATATTTGATAGAATGAAACGCATCCCCGTGCGGCTAATTTTTCACTATGGAAAATTCTGTTCTTTTCGCCCCAGGAAATTTCCAGAAGTTCACACCGGAATTTTTGGTCGAATGGAAAGCGCCTCAAGTTTGTTCAATACCAGCTATTTATTTACTTAATTCTATATAAAACTACGCTTCAGAAAACTTGTGCTCTTCCCTGGCCCGGTGGGAGGGGGCTACCCCAGAAAAGTTGGGTGGGAGTGTGCCGCCCACTTGCCAAAACCCTTACCATGTTTATGACCAAACTCTGAGATTTTTTGCTCCCTCACTTATGACCCGGCGAAAAATTCGATACCCTATTTATGACCGTTGCGGCTGCCACAGCTGCCCTAAACCTAAATTATGATGGGCTTTTGTTGATGATCTTTTTGATAATGATAAAAAAGTAGCAATTCAAGACTAGAGTCGCCATAGTGCTGAATCCATACCCTATTTAAGATCAAAATGGCCAAAATCGAGACCCTCTTTATGACCAAAGTGGCTGAAAAACCTATCCTTTGGGGCCGCACATACCTATATAGCCCATATAAGTGAGTATCCTCCTGGGTGTCCTGGTTATGGGTGCATACACATACCTTTTAATTCCTGTTCCAAGTTCACGAATACAGTTCTGGCGGTGATGAATTTACACTTCAATATGAACCTGTAAGTAAAAAAGTTATTAACATTTTGCAAACAATCAAAATGGCAGTTCAAAGTGGTTAATACTGTCATAGGAAAGAAAAGAAAAGAAAACAGTCTAAAATGACCAAGTTTAAGAGCCCATCACTAGGAGGGTGCAACTACCCCAAGTTCCTCTCACGGCCGATTTATTTTTAGTCATATAATAACCTATGTTATTCTCGCATTTTGGTTGGTTTTCGCCTTGATCTATAAGAGGACAGACGCACGATTGACGTCATCATGTCAAAGTTTTTGCCCCTGTGCGTAAATAAGGGAAAGGCTTGAGAATCTAGATACTATTTTACGTAGCTGGGGGAATATAAGGTACAAAAAAGTCTTGTCAAGTCATTGAACAGGTACGAGAGTCTTTTCTTCTAAATGACTCAGAAAAACTCCTCGAGCAGTCTCTTTCGGCAGTTGAGCGATACTAAACTAAAGACAAAATTGGACTTGAAATTACTTTAAAGTAGGAAACCGTCACGGCAAGAAATCCCTCGTTTACCGTTAATTTTCCCAAACGGTGAATACCAGATAAATCCTGGATTAACCGTCCGTTTTCTAATATCGGAAAACGTTCTGTTAATTCGGCGTTTTCCTTGAGTGAACGCCAAGAAAACATGAGGCTAATTCATTGTTTTCATGCTCTTGAAAAACGCCGGTGAACACATTGTTTTCCATTGCGTTTTCTTTCGTTTTCCCGAGCGGATTAATGCAGAGTTTGCAGGAGGTTTTCCAAGTCTAAATACTGACGGTTAACACCAGGTAAACTACACGTTCACTAGCAATTTTCCCGCATTGGGAAAACTTCGATTTAACACCTTGTTTTCATATGCCTTCACCGTAGTTTTCCCGAGCAGGTAAATGTGTTGTTTGTCCGACGTTTTCTGGGTGTACATGTTGACGGTTAACACCAGGAAAACTACACTTTCACTAGCAGTTTTCCTGCATTAGAAAACTTCCATTTAACGCCCCGTTTTCATGTCTTCACCGTAGTTTTTCCGAGCGGGTAAATGTATTGTTTGTCCGACGTTTTGTGGGTGTACATGTTAAAGGTTAACGCAAAACTACACATTCACAAGCAATTTTCCCGCATTAGAAAACGGCTTCTATTGAACACCTCGTTTCACTCAATGAAATGGTATGTATAAGGAGATATAATGAACCCGTATACATTGTGTGTACGGCCCATACGGAAAGGTATACTGATGTATACTGAAGTACATGTATGACTAGGCCTGTATAATGATGAGTATTCGTTTGAATTCTCACCGCTTATACTAATGTGTACTGCTTTATGAAGATTACCTTATAACTAACCTAGCGTAAGGGAACCTTATGAGAGTTGACAAAGCAAATTCAACTTGTTTGTTCTTCGATCAGTCACGGCTGCATCACAAATGAAGGAAATGAAGAATGAATCCTGTGGTAACGAGTGCTTCGTTCGGAAGAACTTACTTAGCGAACTTGACGGCACGTAAAGGAAGCTTTAAGTCAGATAAACAGTTAATAAACACAGGTCTTAATATCGCGTCTTTGGGCTTCTTTGCGGATTTCCGTACAGGTATTACGTTTTCCGTAAATACATAAATAACGTTTCTTTACAACGCTTCTTAATGCTATTGCGTAAAGATATCCATAGCGCATCTGTACATTCCTTTACGCATTGCGCAAAGGTGTCTTATATCCTCTTTCGCTTCGCTCAGCCGAATTTTGCCGGGGACACAGACTGATATTCTAAGAACCTCGCCTTTCAACTCTTAAAATTCTCGATTCACAAACCCACTTCAAGCCCACTGAAACTTTTTAGTATACACACTTCTCATCAATTTTTAAAGGTTTGTTTTCAAACCAGAAGGAAATTCATGTTTTATATATGATTTTCTGCTTGCAACACGCTTTTTTACGCTTCTTTAATCTTAGTTCGAGTAACGACATCAATAACAGAAGGCTAAATAACGTTTTTGATCACTTCCGACTACTATATTTCATATTTACATAAAGTGTTAAAAAAAATATTCGCAGCGGAACATTCTTTACATCTCACCGACCTACGTGGAGGCGCAACTCACCAATTTCGCAAAGCTTGAGAGAGGAATGCCCTAGAATCAGTTGCATGGGAGGACTCGCACCGGGCCCAAACCCACTTAACGCTGCCGCGTATTTGATGCAAACCTTGAACTCTGACCGATCTTTTAGCTTGTAATGGTGAATGTTGCAAAATCTATTTATTTAGACGGACTTGTGAATTTCCATCATTGTGGTTACCGCTGTTAATCCGAAGGCATCAGCGCATGCGTAATTGTAAAGAGCGCCTTCAACGAAATTTACTAACCAATATTTTTTTTTAAGTCTGGTTGTCAGTACAAATTCGTTTTATGGAAAATTTCGTTTACAATTAAGAGTTCAATAATATGATGGTTTTTACGGAACGACTGGGGTAAAGACCATATGGTCCCGGTTGTTCGAAAAGTAGATAACGCTATCCACCGGATAAATCACTATCCAGTGGATAGCGTGGTTTGCATTGTCAACACTTATCAGCTGGTTAGTGATTATCCGCTGGATAGCGCTATCCGGCCTTTGAACAACCGGGGCCTGGCAGGTAATTGGCTCCTCCAGGGCTGGGCCTGGTCATTTTTTTCCCTCAAAATCTCACTTTAATTTCTATGTATCGAGGTAAAACGTGTTCGTAAGCAGACCCAGCAATCAGCAAGATAATGTGTTTGAGCAATCATGAGACCAAATTGACTTGTTACTGCCTCCTCCTCAGGCGCTTGGATTTCAGTCTCAAGCAGGCAAGCTCGAAGCACGAGAAACTGGGGACCAGCGAGAGAGAGACTGCTGGGGTCAGCGGCTTTGCCGCGGGAAGACCAAACATGCACCCGTACATGACGTACCTTATCAAAATTCTCTGATGTAGCCGATTTACCGCCAATTTTGAAAGGTGTGAAGCCTTTCGTTGAATACGGTTTTCTCTTTTGGTTTTTGCGATCGGTTAGAACTACATTGTACCTTAGCTTTGAGTCAAGAGATCTTAGTTCAGCAATTCAACAAACGGTAAGAAGTGGAATTTGAAGAAACTTAGACGAAGGAAACTCCATTTAGCGAGGACTGCGTGTGACAAATTATCGAGCGAGTCGCCTTCGTTATGGAATTCAGCGACAAACTGAATACGGTATCGTGCTAAAAAGAACTATTTCAGACACCAAGAGATGGATAGCCTTCCTCTTTGGTCTATACAACATGCTATTATGACTTTGAACAACCCATCTGGAGCAGAAATCATGACTGCTGAAAACGTTTACCACGTCCAGGTAAGCTGTAGCCCAAAGTTCATAATCTTGATGAATCTGCTTTCTACAACATACACTCAAACTAACTAAACGTTGTTGAAATTATAGACATCCTCAGTTCATTTTTAGCAAAGGAGATTATATAGAAATGTGCTCTTAACATGCTTAAAGTACATTTATAGCACATTTTATCCCTAAGAATGTTGTCTTGTCAGAGAGAGATTTTCATATATATTTTTTTTATGATATGGTAACATACACAAATACTTTCAATGCAGCCATGCATAATAGTAATAATACAGTAATAATAACACAATATTTTACACAACTCTATGCATGAATAATCATGTGTAGTAAAGACATTGTGGGCAAGTGTCAATCAACATCTTGACCCACAAACGATCAACAACCAATCAATGGTCGGTCAACACTCAACCAACACTTGATTGACATCTTGACTGACACTTGATCAACATTCGGTCCATAGTCACCAGAGTGCTGACCGACTTATATGCATTGATCAAAAAAAGTTGACTCTTGACCGAGATGTCCGTTGTATCAGTTGATTGAGTGTCAACCAAAATGCCAATGGAGAGTCAATTAAGGGTATCAGTCTAGGGTACTGATGGACTCCTGACTACAAATTGTGTTTAGTATACATGATCCTGCGTGAAAATACATACTAGATAAATCCATGGTTAAAAAAGTATAATCTGCTTTTGTCCAGGCCTCCCACACCACCAGAGCTTATTGGCCAAATAATCCATGTTATATTTACGCGTCTGTAAGTGTCTGCAACTGTGCATCCTTCCTGGGTGTGATAGCAGTCCAGCCAGGGATTACATTTACCTCCCATCATGAAATCTGCCACTGCCCGTGTATACTAATAGTACATGACTAAATTAGTACAGAAGGCCAATAACAAATACATCATCCAACCAGAATACTGGTACTCCATTGCCATTCCAATATTCTCCATTAGAGTATTGGACAGACACTGCCATGAATTAATGATCATCCAGAATTAAGTTTTCTGATAGTTTCATGGCTAAGTTTCTGAATGTACATTTAAGAACTTTCAAAACAGTGACCTTGGTCAGGTCTTGATCTTGTTCTACTCAATCTGGGCTGGTTTGTATGAAAGCCAGTTAATGCTAACCCAAGATTAAAAGTTAACCGAAGTATTAATTTTTCTTGTAAAAAATGTTTTTCACTGATTATGTTTTGGGTAGTTTCAGATTATGAAAACTTAAAACTCAAGGATATTAACAAGCAATATAAAAAAAAAAACCTCACTGAAGAGTTACAAAACCGAAATCAAAATTCTCACTTACATGGGCTAGCTTAATTGGGCTCCAAACAACCTGGCCCAGGAATCCAGTTTGGTAACAACTGCATGTAATCTATCTCTTCTCTCAGAAACTGAGCATGAAGTTACGTGTATATCATGAAATCGTTCCACTAGTGCAAAGGATTATCCTTTAACTTAACATGGTTTGTAAACATTACAGCTTTTCTGAAGGTCTGAGAAACATTTCTTGTAAATACATATAGGCCATATTCAATGTAAGTGGCACTATTCTAACATGGCTACAAGGCTTTCAGGACAAAATTACATTTTTTTTAAGTTTCTGTGTGAAATCCCACAGTTTCCAAAAAAAACCTGGATATGAAATAGTATAAACATACATACATGTACGTGTGCACTTAGCAAATTAAAAGTATTTCAAAACTGCTCAATTTGTGCTCATCTTTAAATGAAAGCACCAATACAGTCTCTCTACATGTTAATGACCTGTTGCAACATTTTAGTTTATTCTGTGCCTGTGTCATCTTATTTTAGAAACACATTCAAATAATCAGGGTGCAAAGAAAATAAATTTGCAAACATGCTCTTTAGGCAAGTTATAACTACAATGTGCCAGCCCAGAAATCCTTCTCACTAGCCTCCCCCTCCTCCCCTGCAAAAAAATTTCATCTCACAGTTATTGTGCAATTTGAAATTCCCCTAATATTTGTAAGAAACTTCACTTGCCTATTCGACAAGTTACAGACCAAATCCATGAGCCTGATTGCAAACTCCATCAACCCTGAGCAGTAGAGGTCTTTCTTTGCACACTGAACAATGCATGTGTATGTTGTTGTGTCATTCATACATATACAAGTACATGTAGCTTACTATTTGCCATATTTAAATCTTCAGGTTTCAGGCACTTGTACTGTGGCTGACATTCTTACTGGGTGAAACTGTTCAGAATTCTTTGCACTGTAGTGCAGTTAATGACCTCGAGGTAAGTGAAGTACTTGCTGTTTTAAGTGATAAAAATGCTCCTTAAGTGCACCTAGGGTAAATTGCATCTCTTCTTGTACTTGCTATTTGGCATACAGTATGACTGGTTGCATCTGCAGTGTACATGTACTGACGTGAGCATGAACATGTCAAAACCTGGGTATCAAATGTTGCACAATTTCTTATCAAACATTTGGAGTTTAGCAGACCAGTCCTCCAGAAATACAAGACAGTGGTACCATTTAAATTGAGTTGATCACTTGTTGTCAAAAATACATACTAGGAGTTCCCTTGTCTAGGAGCTTCTGGTTTGGATCTGACAACTTAATAAACAATAAAATAATTATTTGTTAGTGTGGGGATGAAAGTTCTTGTTGGTGTCTGCCAACTTCAAAACTTGCTGAGAAGCAACCACCAGTATCTAAATTAAATTCCTAAATTTAAACAGTAAATAAATTTAAACTACAACACGTGCATGTGATGTATGTTTTTTGGAATATCATTTTTAAACCAGTTTAATCAATAAATTGCAACAAAGGCAAATAAAATTCTAGCCGGATAGTTTGGCATTTTTCTATTTTCATGAGATCATGGGTGTCTGCTGACTGCTTGAGTGCCTCATGTGTGATGCTGTTCTTATTGCGATCAGAACAGAAAACTTTACAGCAAGTGCAAGAGATTTTGAAAATTACCTGCAGTTTACAACTTTGTTTTCTGGAAATAGAGTTTACAAACAATAATATTATGAAGACTTGCATGTAATCCTTGTATTTGTGATAAAGGCTGTTAATATTACAATGCGAGTGACTCCTAATGGCTGTCTTTTCTTTGCATAACATGTAAAATTGCACCAGATGTTTTGGTGCATATACATGCAGTTGCATCTAAAAAAATGATAAATCACCTTGCAGAATAAGTATGCAGAGTATGTAACACAGTAACCGTCAGCTCATGATTTGCTTGAATATAGAACATTTACAAAGTCACTAAATAATACATTTATCAACTCCCTTTAGAAGCTTGACAGAAGACTGAAGATGGTCAGAGAAGAGGAAAAGAGTGGTCAAATGTATGAGGCCCTGCATACATGTACATGTACAGGCCTAATCTCTTCAGATGAGTCTGATGTAGAGGGTGATACTCTGGCCACCAGACCTGTCACCTGGAGGACAGATGATGTAAGCAAGTACTAATTTCAGCTGCTTGATGAGCATTGGAAGGCGGGCATGACATCCCAACAAAAACTCCAGTCTGTGAGCTGGATTCTTGGGTCTTCCTAGTGAAAGGACCATGACTGGAGTCCCGCAACACTTGCTTTTGGCATGTGCATGCTGATTAAGGGGCATTATAATTTTGTTTTAGGGTTTTGTGCAAAATTGATGATTATTATGTTTACTTTTGTCTTTTCTGGCATGCAGACCAGATATTGAAATCAATATTGGGGCATAAAGAAAGATAATTTTAATTTACGTCATCCAGATTCATTGTTTTTGCATAAACCCTTCATTTAATTAGTTAGGTGACATTTTTCTCTCAGATTGTTTGCTTGTTGGCTAGTTTAAAAGGTTAACACTATAAAAGGCCTGTTACAGTATTTGATGAAGTTGGCTACTGGCTTATTAAGACATGCAATTTATGCTGTGTTCACACTGGTACTCAAAATGTTAAACAGTAAACATGTTAAACAAACCACAATTCTTGTAAACATGCTTAATTTATGCAGCTTTATTAATTATGATTATGGCAACCAGGTGTTGGAATTCCAAAGTATTGATTGAAATCGCATTATAAGATTGTATTTGTTTCTAACAGGCCTACTTTTGCTAACGATTACAGCTCCCATACAAGAATTTTCCAAGTAGCCTTGAAAGGAAAGTGTACACAATGCTATCAAAGTCATAAATAGTAAATGCTGACTCAACATACACTGAATGTTCAAAACCCACATTATGTACATGTAGTATGATACTGAAATACTCTTACAAATTGGTGTTTTAGTATCTGAGTTGCTGTTTGGAACAAAAATTGAATCAAGTGGCCTTAAGAACTGATAGTAGATACTCTTTTTATTCTGTATTATCAAATGATTTATTTTGAATAGCTTTACTGTAATTCAAATTTTAATTTTTGTTCTAAAAGCTAAGCAGGTTTTATTTTCATGTAGCTTTTGTGACCTGTGACCATCCAGATCATTTATCAGAATCTTATTTTAAATAGCAATACATTGTGTGTGGTATTACCTGGACAAAATGATACACTGTTTTCAAAGTAAGATAGGCTTAATGTTCTTGTTGGGAGGGTGATTTTGCGCCTGTCAAATAGATATTTTTAATAAATAATATTCCCTTTAAGAGTCAAGTGAAAGAACTTTCTTGCTAAACTATATGTGTTACAACTGGTTTGTTAGGGTAGGAAAATATAATTAAAATTACGCTCATATTTTATGTGAATAATTGTACATCTGTAGATAGTAAACAGCGCTACAGAATTTTAAATAAATCATATTTTTAAAATTAGCAATGCCTTTTGTTTTTGCTGTTTTGACTGGGAAAGGGAATGAGCTTTAGTCGCCTGAACATTGGTAACCAGCAGGTCGTGGGACTGTAGAAAGATCAAAAGAATCTCGAACACGGGGTGAGAGTGAGCGAGCAATGCCGGCCGATGCGCACTGAAAACACCCGAATACACCGTCCCAGGAAATGCAAGAAAACGCGAGGAAAACGTTGGAATACGCACAATTTTCAATCCATTAACTGAACGGTGAACGCCAAGAAACAAGCGTTTTCTTGAATTCACCCGCGTTTGCTGTCAGAGAAAATGCAAGAAAACGTCTGAAAACGCAGGAATACACAATAATTTCCGTGCGTTTACCGAACGGTGAACGCTGGAAAATAATGCGTTTTCTTGAATTCCCTTGAATTCACCTTTCTCGGATAATACAAGAAAACAGGAGAAAACTCCTGTGAACGCGGGAATGCACCATGCTTTCCTTACGTTAACCGAGCGGTGAATTCTGGTAAACGGTGTGTTTTCCGAAATTTAACGGCATTTGCCGTTCTGGAAAACAAGGGAAAATGCCGGTTTTCAACTGTAAACCGCGGGTGAACGTGAAGTTTTACACCGGGAAAACATCTGTGAACACAGGCAAACAAGACATTCACCAAGTGTTAACAGACCGGCAAATTCCAGAAAACATGCGTTTTCCGACGTTCACCGTAATGGGAAAATACCGGATAATGGAACGAATACTCGAATTCACCGACAGCAAAACAATTGGAAAACCTTGGATTTTCCGATCGGTGAACACCAGTAAATGTAAGCAAATGCCACGTTTTGCGTAAATTCACCGCGCGTTTTCTTCACGGTAAACGCCACCTTTTTTGCCGTGCGTTGCTTCGCCTCGAATTTAAAAAAGGCAATAAGCAAAATACTTCTGTCATTAATTTATTTTAAAAACTCAACTTCTCATGATGACACAGTTGACACAGTTGACACAGTTTGATTCCAGGAATTAAACATCTAAGCATCATCACAGAATCACCAACCACAGGGGACACAAATTTCCTACGTCATTAACACTCCTTTCATTCAAAACTCGAATCGAATGGTTTTCAGCGTTGACCGCAACCGCAAGTTTTTCGAACTTATTTTTTCAACTTCTGCAATATTTAAGACAACATCCAAGCTTTTTCGTTCAGATGGCTGCTCTTTGTGAAACTGAAACTGACATGACTTTTCAGCATTTTCTTTAAGTTTTGTAGGTTTCGTAGCTCAATTCTGTTTTTGCTGTAAGTTTTCGTTCCAGGAGAAGCGATTTTTCGAAGTTTGACTGTGGTGTAATTTTCTGGACCAATCACAATTTTTGCTACGCATAGAAATCAATGAGATTGCTTCATTTTGCACAGTCAATAGATTACTTCAAATGACTTATTTCATTTTATGTGTTCGCCAAAATGAGCAAAGGCCGGCTTTCGAGTTATGATGAAAGATTTCGAAATAAATAAGCTTTCCCTGCTGTTTCTTTATGACATACAACGGGTAGATTCCATGTTGCTGTGTCTGTTCAGTAATAGATCACAGATGACATCAAAATGCGGTAAGAACAATTGTGTGGTTTTCAGAGATACCTCAGCAACCAGGATAAAATGGAGTAAAAGTTTCAAAACTAATCACACTAATTACCAGATAAAGAAAACTAGAGCAAATGTAAGTTAACTTTTATCAAGTCCTTTTGACAGTTCTTTGAATTGGTAACCTCCAACGCAGACGCTGTTTTTGCTCGTCATGCAATCCTCCCCCCCCCCCCCCTCCCCCAAAAGAATGTCGGCGTAGGAGGCTGATAAATTAGAAATTTATTATTTAAAATTCAGAGCGAGGTGAGAGTGAGGTTAATGGAGCGAGGAGGGGACTTTTTGTGTACTGCACGAATTATTTTTTGGCACTTAACATTTTGCGTGAGATTTCTTTTTACTCTTTGCGAGTATTTCCGCCTGCATGCACACGACATTACAAGCTTATGTTGTTTTTATTTGATGTTGGGACGCGGTATTTGCCACCTTCGTCTCCTTTTGTGCTCCTATGTGAGCGTACTCGCAGGCTATTCCTAAGGTAGAGTAGTTTGCAGAAGACTAGAGTGGAGTTAGCTGCCCGACACAGGGAGTACCAGAAGACTTGTTTCGTTGAGAGGAAAATAAACGAGTCAGTGGAGGCTGGAGGCTAGATTTAGTGGTCCACTATAACGAGTGGTAGCCAGTTTACTATATCGACCAAATTAACACGGAGAACATTGCCGCAATTTTTTAACGTTCGCATTTCCTTGTTCAAATCTAAGTTTCTCTGGGGGTTACATTAGTTGTCATGCTAATGCATGCATTTAAATCACACCCTACACATTGTTCTTTTGAACCAACAACACGATCATTGCGATGTAAAGGCCGATCCCAGCAATGTGAGTCATACCGGTGTCTTTCTTGCCACACAGTCCGCTTTCACATCGAAAACCTTCTGAATGTTGCGTCCCCTTAAAATTGTGACAGAACATTTCTACGCGCTTGCTTATTTGGCTCACTCCGTGATATACGCGCACACTTGTGGACTACTAAACGAAGGCGACTTGCAAAGTTAAGGCTAATGCAAAAGTGAAACGCCCAGAAGCGCACACCATGTTCACTTTAATTCCCAGTCATCTCGTCATATTATTCTCACGTCCTTTCATTTCCTTATAGTTAGTTGTAAATGAAGCTACATTATTATAAATTAATTGTTTTGATTAGCGCCGGAACCCGCTAGTCGTTTCAAGAATGCAATAATGAAATGATTATTTGAATATTAAACCCCATAGTCGTTTTAGAGAATGCACGAATGGATTGAATTTTTAAATACGAAAGCCGTTAGTTGTATTCTTGGAATGACTAGCAAGTTGAGTATTAGAATAATCAATTCATTATCGCATTCTTGAAAGGACTAGGTGCTTCAATATTCAAACTATCAATTCATTAATGTAATCTTGACTGAGGGGTACGCTTCACTTGGTTTGACCTTAACCGGTTGGAACACCATGCTGAACAAAATAATATGGTAAGCACGCTCGTTTTATTGCAGCTCTGAACTTTGCGTTTAATAAAATCGACCATAATAAGGATAGAAATCATTCATAATTATGAAACCGTGTCGCCAAAAACAAAATGCGTTTATTTAAGATTTAAATTACTCGAGCTTTATAAACCTTTTCACAAAACCAATGACATCCTTTAGAGATGGTAGAAATGTTATCCTATTAACCTTAAATGATTGTGAATGGGTGAAATTATCTTTATATAAGCTTATATGAAGCTAATTCCTGATCTGTCAGCATTTTAATGATAAAGAATCCAGAATTTCCGTACGAAAAGATCTTAGTTCAGATAGCTTTTGCCAGCAGAGCGTTTCATTAGCTGTCGAGGAATTCTTACTTAAGGTGGAAATTTCAATCTCCATTTGTAATTGAAACAAGTATTTATACATGTAATGAAACAAACATTACATCTAATTCCGGATGGTACGTGGAAATCAAATAAACATCAATACGCGAATGTGCATTTATTTGCTCGATGGATGCTCTCAAGGCACGTAACATGTACATTTGCAATCAAAACCTTTCGGAAACCTCTCAAAACCCCGCACGATTCTTCGAGAAAAATACTTTAACACATTCGGTGAAAGCTGTGCCTGGTTATCTGAGAACAGAAGAAAGAAGACGGAGAGAACATTGCGGCTACCACAAATAAACGATGTCATGTCATGTCGAAAGCGTCCGGGTAGTTACCATAATAATAATAATAATAATAATAATAATAATAATAATAATAATAATAATAATAATAATAATAATAATAATAATAATAATAATAATAATAATAATAATAATAATAATAATAATAATAATAATAATAGTATCGGTACTCTCAATAATCAAACATCACAAATGTTTTTGAGCTCCATACGTTTTCCAAAAGCAACCAAGCTCATAGCCGTAGGACATTTTCGGGAAATCGCGTGTATCCAGAGGCCACGAAAAGCAATAACATCGTTCATAATATTTTTCTTCTCTTTCTCAAATTTCTTTACGTCTCATTACCGAGTCCCCGGGTTTTTTTCTTACCGGTATGATTGGAATGACAACATGTCAGCCGCTTTCTTCATGTCCAGCCATACGTCAGGGAGTACCCGTGTCCAGAGCACACAGTGAATTCTTAGTCTATCTGTTTCACGGTGGGGAAAATGAATCCACCTCGGTTGAATAGGATATCAGCTGTAAATCTGTATGTTTCGCTCAGTCCTCGTTCATCCTACACTGGAGCTGGTCCACAGGGCGAATCTTCCCCAGTAAAATACACAACTCATTTTCGACTGGATTCATATGTAGCGTTTTAGCGCTTTATAGGCATTTAATGAGCGGTGACAGGTGAATTGCAGAATGGGATGTTAGTTCTTGCTCGATCGACATTTCCTCGTTCTGAGTAATTTAAGTTCATCATCTGTATACCGTTTCATCTACATTTCTCTATCAATAAGCAGAGGATATATCTCACAACTTGTCTTCCAAATCATTTTCTGCTTGTTACCAAAGAAACGAAACAGTACTACTTTCAGTTCAGGGGTGAACTACTGATTTACATAGCCGTGGAGGTAATATCCTATCAGTGTAAAGTTCGTAATTGTTAAAGTAATTACGTCGTCAAAATTTCCGCCAAAAACCTCGGTACATCGCACAAAATGTGGCATTTGCAACATTTCAATTGTTGCCTTGTACATACAAAAATGGGGAATTTACGATTGAAACTCGCGTTTCTCATTATTATTTACAAAGAAAACTACGAGCTGGACTTATAATCGAAAAGTGATTATGAAAAGGAAATATATTTTCGAAGTAGAGACACCGCCACATCATGCAATTTGTCCACCAATGCAATATCGTGTTTAAGCCGATGGAAGAAGTTAGTTTTGTTTAGGTCAACAAAAAAAATGTTTTCCGTTTCAGAGTCATTTATTGACATAGAGAGTATGAATGCTATCAGGTTAAGTAAACACTCGTAATTCACAAGGTAAATATGTTCGGCAAAACAAAAAACAAAACAAAAAAACACCCCAACAAACTGCAAAGCCGTGAACGAAGATCCTGCTTGATTGAACGTTGGATCTCGCCGGATATCTAATCAAACAATTAAATTGATTTGTAAAACGATGAGAAGTCAAAGACTACTGCCAGGATTATACAACCTGGTATATTTCAAACCATATTTCAGCTGGCCAGGACCTGACTTCATCAGTTTAGATGTTACTAGATTACAAAAATGAAATTACATTATTATATTGGCAAGGTAGATCCGAGCGTTCTGATTGGTTCTTTCTTGGTCAGGATTTCGCCATACGGACCGTTCCTACGTGTATTTTTTGTTTTCGAAAGCCGGCAAATTCAAAACAAGCATGGCTCGACTGCCATATAATAAACTACTTCAGTACTAACCTAGCTAGCTCCAGCCGTATGGTGAATATTGGCCCTCGGTCGTTTTTGTACAGTCCTCGCTTCGCTCGGCCCGTACTGCCACGACCTCGAGCCAATATTCCCTAGTACGGCCCTCGCGTTCGGTTAGTAAGAGGTTAATATTACATAGTAGTGGTGGATGTCGTAACATGGTCTAACACATATTTCGAAACTAAAATGAGTAGCGGAAATAACGAACAAAACAAATTAAATAAAGTAAAGATAAAACAGGTCTACGCAGGTTACAAGTTTTGCGATCCATCACGTCTATTCATACCGAGAGGATAGCACAAACGTGGCAACTCCATACAAAGCTCTATAAATTTGGGTGACGCATCTCTGCAAATAACTCGCGAATGAAAAACAGCAGAAACGTGATTCTTGGCAAGGCTGTTTATACATCAATCATCCATCGTATCAAAGATTCTTGACTTTATTCGTGGTTTTCACGTCACGCAAGTAAGCTTAATTATCACGCAAGTGAAAAATAAAATCGCTTACCATTCAATAAATTGAGTCAAGAAATTGACAGATCGTAGAAGAGTAATAAATAAACAACGTGCCAAAGTTTCGGGGATGTGCGATATTCCGAACTCGAGTTATTCGGCAAAAGGTATCACTGAAAATTATAGTGTTTAGTATGGAGACGCCATGTTGGAGCCCGTCTGAGGGACTCCAACATGGCGGCCGGAAACCAGTGGAAACATCTGGAGTTTACTTTGGCTCTCTCAAAACGTTTATTCTCTCTGTTAAACTTGAAAACATTCGCCTAGGCACTTCTCTCAACATATTGGTTACTCAGAACTCGAAAACATAAGGCGAATCGATATTTTCGTGCATGTAACATGTTACCAAGAAACAATGCCGATGTCACGCATTGCGAAAAAACCGTGTTCTATTTTCAAAACAAAGCGGTCTACCGAGCTGAAGACAGGCCAACAGATATATGTTTAAAAATGACTTTTACCTGATAAAGGTAAAAACTAAAAATTTTAATTTTGGTTTTTTCTGACGTCACGTGAAAACCAAGAATTCATTGAATGGTTACGATTTTAGTTTTAATCACTGGTGGAAACCGAGAATACTGTAACCTTACATGTCGTCGTTCGGCCCTTTCAGCGCTTCACAAGCGGAATACCCAGCCTATCTTTATTTGATTCACAAAAAAACTTTGCAACCGCAACAGTTAAGCTCGAAACTGAATACTTCAAAACAACTCCACAAAAGGACCCGAAAAAGAAAAGCTTCGACAAAGATTATATTTCGTGACTGAACTCTAAAACCTTAAAGATCTCGTGACCAAAGAAACAAATAAGTGAATTATATTAATTATTATTGCTGGGAAAAGAGACGACACTCTGGTTGTTCAAGTGGGATTAGTTGCATGTTAAATGCGTTTGCCCCGTAGCTTTAATTCGCCACACACAAAATACTTTAAATTTATGGCTGAAAATTTGGCGGGGCTGTTCACCCCATTTCCCAAAACCCTTATCCTATTTAAGACCAAAATTTGCGATTTTTCTACGTTATTTATGACCTGACGGTTAAATTACTAGCCGGTTGCTCAGACCTGCCTTGGTTCCCTGTTCAGAATGATGTTGAAGGGATTGTGAATGGCTTTTGCTCCTGGAATCGTAAAGCTAAGATGGCAGCTTTCGTGAATTTGATTGAACAATTCTTACTAGTTCGCGTTACTAAGTGCCAACTTAACGGTCGGTTTTTCAGTCCGTCGGGGGGTTGGTCATATCTCGAAAGCAGAAAGCTCTTGAAATCTAAGAATATTGGCTTTCAACGGCATTGATGGAATGTATTAAACAGGCAAAATATGGAGTGAATCGGCCGAACCCGATCCGTGAGCTCTGTCCGGTTGGTTCTTAACAGTAAAAGATGTAAAATATTTCCTGGCTACGTTTTTGATTTTTTCCAATATAGCTTTTTGCTTTACTTCTTCTCGTTCGGCGTAAATCAACATGTAATGGAGTAGCAGTGTGGTTGGCCAACTATCTTCCTACAATCAGTTTGAACTAATCTATAACACCAATTCACGAATTACACAGGACATCTTCGTAAGCCTTTTGTGAGGTAACTGCCTGGAAAAAAGCTTTCAATTTGAAATTCTAGCCGAGAGATTGCTATGCCTTTTCTTCTCTCTTTCAGTACCAGTTGATGCTGGATATTCAGCTGCACGGTGTTCACAAAGCAACACATTTGAACTGAACAGATGGTACAGGCCCTCTTTCTGTCTTCGTACACAATAAATAAAGAAAAGTAACTATTAATTGCAAAAGTCTTGTCCGAATTAAACGTGGACTTCGTAAACTAAACCTGAAAGCAATAAAAATATAAAATAATTTCTAAACTTGGTAAACCAGTTTTGCGCCTATTGAAGCAAGGGTTTCACAAGCCAACAATAACTCATCTAGCAACTATATTTGTTAATCGAAAATCATTCTACTTCAAGTTACGTTGAAACTTAGCTTAGAACAGTTATGGTTACCAAGATCCGGTCTCAAGCCTGCTCTGAGCCAATCACAGTATAATAATTTTGTCTATCATATAATAAACTGGGTAAAACTGAGCCTTTTCATTTTTGCCAGTGAGTTACTCGAGCCTACAAGCTCATCGCGTTCGGCATTTTGCAATAATGAGTGATCAAGAACCATTTTCTCCAAATAGTGTTAAATACCTTTTGCTGAGATTGGTTAGGAGAATTCAATCCCATTCCCAGCTTCGGACTAGTTACATACAATAGAGGGCGTCTTTTATCACGTCTTAATTGTGTTTTCGCATGTAAAGTTTAAACTGCTGAATTGGTTGGGTAATCACTCCCATGACTTATAAATACATGTTTTTCAAACTGATCCGTTTGGCTCCATGAGCACTAGCTTACGCGAAGCGACCAAAAGAACCCAAAGGAACTGAAGAACTGTTGTAGTATACATTTGTTTCAGTTCATTTTTTATTTGCGCTGCCATTCAATCGTAATTTTCCAGTCATATAATAAATGAGTAATCGTATGAAAGCTCAAGCAATTAAGGGGATTTACACTATTAGTGATGTTTTAATATTTTCATCTTCAGATTGCACTTCTAAACACCTTTTAGATATCACCTATAGTGTAAATATTTCATAGCACTAGCGTTCATAACACACGTGGCATAACGCCCACGCGCTTGCGAACAACTCTGGTCTGAAAAGATATAGTCAAATAATGCCAGATTGATTGGGAAGCATTTAATGTATTTCAAAAAAGGTAAATTTGTGACATAATTGTTCGTCTCAGTTATAATTGGTTACTTTTGGCCATACAGCAAACACAAATGTAATCACCTTGTTACCCATCCTCGGAAACCCAGGGGCTACTAGCCGGGACGATGCATTATTTTCGGGCGAGCGATATATTCGGGCGAAAGTTTACTTCAAGAGCTGGAGAGCCCCTGGGAACTTACTCAGTCTTACTGAACCAGTTCCAGAATTGGTCGAATTCCGCCTCGCTGATTGGCCAGAAAAATATTTTTTCTGGCCAATCAGCGAGGAGTTCTAGCCGGGTAACTCTGTCGCCTTCTTACACGAAGCAGTTTTCTTCATCGATCGACCTAGTTGCTTGGCCAGTGCAACGAGGAGATTGTCGTGGAAAGTTTCAGAAAAAATATTCAACGAAGCCGAGGAAATCACAAGGCTTTACATGGGGCTAGGAACCAATACTCTTCCATCAATTTTCTTGGCGGATTTATCGAAGGTATTTCGTAAATTTTTATTGTTAATGTACGCGATGTCTACACTGTAAGTGACTTTTGGTTGCGGGGAAAGCTGGTTAAGTACTCACGGTTACTTCTCATATCGCTTCGATCGTTGAATAACTTCTGAAACTTTGCACGATATGCAAATCGGTGGGACGGAATAGATCTTTTTCGCTTGTACATTTTGTTTTCCCAATATAGATCATGTGATGATACTCAGGAGATTTGATCCTTTGTCTTGTTCATTAAAAACAGTACATGCAGACATATTCATGCTCAGTGCATGTACCCTTTTTAATGAACAAAACAAAAGATCAAATCTCCTGAGTATCACCACATGATCTGTATTGGGAAAACAAAATGTACAAGCGAAAAAGGTCTATTCGACCACTTCTGGAACTGGTTCGGGGGCTCTCCAGCTCTTGAAGAAAACTTTCGCCGGAAAATATCGCATCGTCCCGGCTAGTGGCCCCTGGGTTTCCGAGGATGCTTGTTACCTGGCAAAAGAAAAATATGTCCTAGTAGTCAATGGCATGGTGGCGACCTAAATCTCGTTCCCAGATTTCTTCACCCACAATAGATCTGGGAACAACGCGAGCGCGCAAGGTCAAAACAAAATGAGGTATGTTTTCTAGAGCAATGACCAACGCTTTGCGGGCGTAACTGGTGTGACATTCAGTAGTCTGAAAACCTTATTTATTTAAAATGATAGGCAAGTTTACTAATCGAAACCAACCGACAGGAAAAGCTAATGACTGCATGGTATACTTCGACTCCAAAAAACGCAAACCCAAGGAAAATTTATCAATTCAAGTTCGTATATTTGCTCATAAATATTTGATTGTAATCCGTTATCCCACCTGCCATTAAACATGGTCTGTTTATATCGGAAAAATATTGAAATCATAGTTTGGTTCGACAGGGATGGAAGGTTTTCCTAGTTTGCCGCATAAGATCAAAAATCTCTTAAGGTAATTCCTCTGAAATAAAACCTGACAATAGATTTTCGTTCAAACTTTGCCCACTGAATATTTATCATATGAGAACTTCAATTTTGAAATAAAAAGGGGGATGCCCATACTCATTAAGGAGCACTGGGGCATTGAAAATGACCCATTTCGGCATTATTTAATGCTTCTTACTAGAACGCATTCCCAGTAATAATTGTAAATTTTTGTGACCGAGACTCATGAGAAGACGCATTAAACTGGAGTCAGTGTATTGTATCGGACACAAATAAACTTTTTAAGTTTGATTTAGACAGAAAGCTGAGTTCTTGATTAAAATTTCAACCAAATTTCTTGGCATGGTTACCATACGGCAAAATAGAAAAGATCACAGTTCACCTGCTATTTTCGTTATTTATTCAATTTTGGGCAATAGAAATAAGACGAGTCTTTCCTCAAGCAAAGTTTATGATAAGTTGATTACAATGACTGGGAAAAAAATTTGGGGCGCCCGTGCTCGTTGGTGAGCTATAGCCATTTCCCAACTGACAGAGCTCAATATCAAGGCAAATTCGCCATGTTTTCAATATGCGCTTACACGAGGGCGCGCTAAATGACGCCATAAATTATGATCAGACAGGATGCGCAGTGCAAATGTGAGGAATGACCTTAATTTATTTTACCAGACGAGCGAGGAGACAACGATGTCTATTCTGATTTACAAAATAATTCAGGCAAAACATACTGTGAAAGAAAAGGACTTTGATTTACTTTGTGAGATTGCCACACAAAAGAAAAGAACTCAAGACTGAAAATTTTAAGTCTTAAAGAAAGCCTGAGAATAAATTTTTCTCCTTCGAAATACTTAAGAAAACTTTGAAAATATTTCCAGTGACGTTGCTTATACCACCCATGATTTCATTCTTATAGCAGCGAGAAATTTGATATTGTTATAAAATTTACGGTTTTTTCTTTTTGGCAGGGGTTCAATGATGAGACTTATTCAAGTTTAACTCAAATACTATGCCTTAGAGTTGATGAGAACGCCTGAGTTCATGATTGCAAAAGTAATGTTGAAATACTAATAAAAAAATTCAATAATATGTGTTCTTCTGCGGCAGCCAATGCCATTCGCAAACGGTTTGCACAAACCAATTTATCTCTCACAGTCTAATAATAGATGTCCATAGAACTTTGCACACTATGAAATTTTAATTCAAAGCCGGCTTTTAAAGGTAAAAATTAACTTTCTTTTAAACAAAGGAAGCGAAGAGAATGCAATGTGGATTATTTACACTGCATGAGATGTGTGCTTCGTATGAAGTGGACGAAAATTTTCACCATTGTGAACTAGATTTTGTAAACCAATGGCATTCCAAGTTACGTTATATTCCAGCTAAGACCGAAACGATGGTTAAAATTTTTTAGGGGGTCATTGGCTTCAGCTAGTTTTAAACAATTATTGGATGAGGTTTTTGTGATATCCAGAATAATCAAGGTCGAGGTAAGGGTTACTATCCGAGGGGGGTACCTTAGGAATTTCTAGGTGGGATGTGCGCTGGGACCCTGGGACCCTTAGCCTATACCAGAGCTAGTTCAGCTGAATTTTGCTACCCTATACTAGAGCCACATCACTCCTATCCTATCACCTCCTAGTATTCTGGTCGCGTCGCTGGCCGGGATCACTGGTTACATGCTGAGCAATGCCAAGCACGTACGTTCGCATTATCAAGACAAGAAATTGTTTAATTTTAGCCAGTATTAATACCACCGATTTCCGTCTGAATCCCGATTTTTGACAGTTAATAATATCCAGTAGCGTTTTATGATAGTCATCTATCAACGCTGTTGAGGCTGAGTCGTGAAAATTTTAACTTGCCGATTTCATTGTTTTTTTATATTTTTATGTAGCACTTCCTGGTTTCCTTAGTCTAGATAAAATCCTTAACCAGCTGGTCAGTTTGGTGAAAAATGATACCCTATTCTAGACCCAAACATTCTGATTTATATACCCTATGCTAGAGTAAACTGCTTGAAAACCATACCCTTCAGAGTGGTACATACCTATATAGCCCATATATGGCAGTACCCTCCCCGGGGGTATCAGCCAAAGCTGAAGTGTAAGACTCTGATAAATAATTCATAAACTACAAAAAAATAATACTTCATACTTAATACTCATACACTTGTTTTGAATGAAATAAATATCTTTCGAAACGATTTAGCTTAATGCATGAGACAGATTAAAATTATTTTAACAACCATAACGACAAATTGAAAATTCCAAAAGATCTGGAAAGAAGCAGACTAACAATAATTTTTATGAAAATGACGACACATTTCAAACGAAGTTTGCAAGACATGTTTCGGTCGTGCAACGACCATCTTCAGTTGAAAGTAAAATAATTGAAGTTACATTTGAATTTATAATATTATGCTAAATAAAGATAAATAGCAACGTGAAATGAAATTGGGAATCTTACAAAAAAGCTAGAGGTAACAAAAGAGTTTACAATAGTACCATGTTAATTAGAACGAGAGAGTTAAATTAACGTGATGTAATTGCTTGTTTAAAGAAGGTTGCTCCCAGGAAATATGTAACGCTTCTTTTATCTTGACCTGGAATTTTGTGGTCGCATAATCTATAACTTTAAAACATTCAGCGGAGCAGGAATTACGGCATGCCTCGGATTGTTGAAGGTGTTGAAAGATATGTGAGGTCCTGTCCCTGTTTAAGTGTTCGCTAATGCGTGTCGAGAGGTGTCGGCTAGTTTCACTGACATAGCAAGAATTACAGCTTGCACAGGTAAACTTGTAAACAACATTCGAACGAAGTTCAACAGAACATACAAGATCACCAATACGTGGGTAGGCTTTCATGAGGATATCAAGAAATTGTTATTAGTCTTACGAAAAAACCTTTTCCCCAGTCATATCGTTGAGAGGGTCATTAGGCAGTATATTAATAAAACTCAGACTCCTTCGAACACACCTGCTAGTCCTCCCTCTAATTCTACACATTTTTTTCAAATTACCTTATGTTGGGCCCTTCTCTATTATAGCACAAAACAGATTGCGTAAACTACTTAAACGTTATTGTAACAATCTTGATGTTAAGCTAGCCTTTTCTTCGTTCAAGATCCGTAACATGTTTAGTGTGAAGGACCCTGTGCCTGTTGAACTTCGTTCGAATGTTGTTTACAAGTTTACAAGTTACAAGAGAGGGTATTTCCATTCAACCTCTCGAAAATGAAAGTTTTAACAGAAATAAACTGCTCTTGAGCCTCGAGCTCACTCCAAAAATTGCCTTCTTTCCTGGTTAGCAATAAGTAGATATACCTTTTCAATCCTCTTCCGAGTCCATGAATGCAACTGTAGTGGTTGATTGACTTACGCTCGAATATGATCCTGTACGTAATAATTTGTAAAACTTTTTCCAAAAATTATATCGAGAGAATAATTTTAAGTTGTAAAAGTTTTAATACTTAAGATACCTTCAGAGGAGGTTGGACACGGTCCGAAATGCAGCATGGGTAAATAATCCAATGGGCTTTAGTTTACACGAGCTCTCGCGGCGTTCGGAACTCTGACCAGGCAACCGAAGATACGCTTAAAGCGGAATTTCGCTCATATTTTCGATATAAATGCTGGACATCGAACGTTCTTCTGCCTCACAATTCTCTGGATCACCATACCTTCACATCGTGATCGATGAAGACAACAAAATCATGGCTTTTTCTGATCGAGTCCCAGGGTAAAGATGAGCCCACGCGCGATCGACCGATCAATCGAGATCCTACAAACGCAGATAGATGTTTACAACTATTTCCTCTACATATCCTGCCACTTTGTAACGTATGGCAACACTTGAATACCTGTGCTTCCCGAGTAATGCAGGTTTACGCTTCTCATTGAATTGCCTTGAATAAGTCGCGACTAAAAATTTTAGCTCACCTAAGCTTGAATGCAAATTGCTTATATTTACTTCAGGCTGTCTGTTGTTTACATTTAATTACACGTTTATGGCTTAAGGAGGCTCGAAAGGGTATTTAACTGCACGCGTGCGCGCAATCTACACACGCCATAACTAAGATGCAAACGTCAGCTGAATCAGTATTAAAATCAGCACACCGGAAGTTAATGCTGCGTAAAATCGCGCGAACCGGAAATAAAATCTGCGGAAAACATTTGTTTTTAGCTAGAAAGTTCGCTCAGTGACCTATCTTGATTTTTTGCATACACGCACCATTCGCGATGGCACTTCAGATATAAAAGTTTCGGGGAAAATTATCTAGTGGAATTTTCTGTAAGCCATAAAACACGTTTTCTTTAAATACATTTAATTCTACCAGATAGAATTTTTCGATACTGTCTGAAAAGTTAAAGAATTTGGGGAACTTTCCAACCAAGAGATAAAAATGGTAGGTCACCGAATTAGTTTCTCAGATAATTTACAAAAACTGAAATTTAGAGGACGCTTTTGTGGACCTCGTGCGTTGCCATGGTAACTGATATGACGTCACAAGTACCCTTAAAGTATAGTCCAACAATAGAGTTGCAAGGAGACATATAGTTTGCCCACACCATTAAACATCCTTCTTTGTAATCTTCCATCGTTTCACAAGCAATATAGCAACGAAAAACCCTTTCGAGCCTCCTTAAATGGTCTACTTTATTATTTTACAGTGAACTCAAGAAACACTGTTTATGCACTGTGCCAACATGCCATATGTATCATTGCCTGAGATATAGTTATTAAGGACTGTGCAAGGAGTTTACTAGTAAAGATCTGTTTGCAAGTAAAGATATTTTTTTTTCAGTGATGTCATAGTTACTAGTGTGTAAACTTTTGCAATACTGTACCTAAATCTGGTCATGGAAACCTTACATGTACATGCATGTCATAATGATGTGAGGTATAGTGCACAATTTTAGCTTGGATTTTTTACATTGTTGTAAACTGACATATTCCCCATAACTCAAAAAAAAAAATGCAAAGTCAATCCAGCAAGTTAAAAAAAGTCAAGGTGACCAGATCAATGTGCATTTAACTTGGGGGAGGGTTACCGGGGTATGACAAGAATTGTATGTTTTGTTAAATGCAGTTGAGCTTGGGCAGCCTCTGGCAGTCAAACAGCCCAGATTTCAAAATATTATGTCTTTAATGTTGAAACCAAGTTGAGACTAGGCTGCCATACTACACAAATGTTTTGAAGTGGTCATTTCTCTTCTAAATAAAAACCTTGATCTCTCCTTAGAGAGAACAGAACATGAAATTAAAAAAAAAAATTGGCTGATAAATTCTCTGCAATCAGTGACCAGCATTCTCATATTCAAGGCCAAATATATATATATATATAGAAAAAAGACAACATGAGGTTCATCACTTTACCTGTATTTCAGGATTCTAAATAGATTTTTGTGTCTTGTTTTACCTAAGAAATTATAACCTTTTGAAAGGAAACTATTGTAATGCAATGTTTGACCATTACTTGAGATAAAGAAAAGTCACCATAATGATAAACAGTTTTGAGATTTTAGCAGTGTTTGAAAATAAAAACTTGAGATGACTATTGTTATGTGCTCATGTGGGGTCTTGATTGCCTTGACAATTTGGGCTAGACTTTTAGGAAAACATCCATCGCCATTCAGTAATTCTGGGCAACCACACAAGTATTGATTTCAAACCTGGCCTTGTACCAATATGAGGTATAGTACATGTAGGTACTTAACACATGCACATGCGCAAAACAGATGGCAACAAACAAATATCTTGACATTACAGAAACAAAACAATCCAGAGCAATCTTTAATTGAAGTATGTTATCAACATTTATCTTACAGCCTGAAACTGGCAGTCAAGAAATGCATCATAGAATATTACATTGACAAACCTGATATGCTAATAATTTGGAGCAAATTTTTCCAAAACATGAAAGACATCCATCGCCATTCAGTAATTCTGGGCAACCACACAAGTATTGATTTCAAACCTGGCCTTGTACCAATATGAGGTATAGTACATGTAGGTACTTAACACATGCACATGCGCAAAACAGATGGCAACAAACAAATATCTCGACATTACAGAAACAAAACAATCCAGAGCAATCTTTAATTGAAGTATGTTATCAACATTTATCTTACAGCCTGAAACTGGCAGTCAAGAAATGCATCATAGAATATTACATTGACAAACCTGATATGCTAATAATTTGGAGCAAATTTTTCCAAAACATGAAAGTAAATAACTGATGTTGGAAGCTGTTTCCTTCTCAAGGCGAGCTCATCAAGTATACTCAAAGCTACATTGTAGAGACAGCATATGAATAGGGGCTGTCTCTTTTCATTCCACAGCTGCTGGTTACAACACTGGTTATGAATTGACATCCATGGTAATCATTTCTTAATCAATTGGGTATACTCTGATACCTGTTGAGAAGAATTGCAAAGAAACATTGACCTATGTGTACAAGAACTTTTAAATATCACAGAAACAATAAATGAATTGCTTGAACAACTCGATAATTTGTTGTTAATTTTCCCTCATCATAAAGAGGCAACTTTTCCATGAATTAACGTTAACCTGTAAAAATACAGCAATCTACCAGGCAACAGACATAAAAATAATAACATCAATGCAGCCTAACAACTGCAAGGAAAATAAAGCGAGTTAAAGGATACAAACACCACGAAAACAACTAGGTTTCCCTTAGTGTTTGGCGGTTGTGCTGTGCCATTTACCGCCAAAAAATCTCAAACTCTGGACGAATACATTTACACAGATGTATAGCGGGAAAACGGTGAGAGGTGCGACATCTTAAAAACAAACTATAACTTTCTTGGTTGAAAACTCCATTGGTTCGGAACAAGAAATAATTCATAATGTGATTTTACCTGGTAAAATGAAGAAAAGTAGTTAAATTTGCTTTTCTTAAGCCAGGAGATTACGCGGACTGCACGCACAATTTCGCGGGTTCTTCGTGACATTTCATAGCGTGAGAGGCAAATAGTGGCAAAAATTCACCAACTTCAACATCGTATAATTCACTAACCAGAGGGGCGCTTAGGGGCGCCTGATCATTTTCTATTAGGAAATTAACTTACTTTAAAATGGATATTAATTTTGAAGTCGGACAAGTTTGGGTTTGGAGAGAAATCGACAAAATGTAACATCAACTCAAATTTGACGAAGCGTAACAAAGGCCGACGGTGAAGCACCGAAGCAAGTCCTAACTTGTCTTAGAAATCAAGTACAGAGTCAAGAAGTTTCCAACACCTAGCCCAGTGCTAACTCGAACTTGTCCTGTGGGTTGGAAATTGCAAAGCTAAAAACAAGTAGGTAAAAATGATCAATATTGATACTCACCTCTTCCTAAAAGCCCGCCATGTTGATTTCATGCCCACGATAAAAGAGCGTTCGTGATTCGCTAATACGACCAACTATGATGCCTGTCAGACCGTGTCCAACCTCCTCTGAGATACCTTGAACTGGACTCACTTTCTAGTCAAAATTTAATCGTAATGTTTGAAATAGTTTGACTCTATTCCTTAGTTTGGAAAACATTGAAAGAAGCCCTTCAGGTTATTTCGAGAACTCTGCAT
>JAHPZR010005261.1:45000-47500 GCA_019787425.1 Platygyra sinensis
AATATGCAGACATGGCTCAAGTTACCTACGACACCCTAGAGTCAATGGGATACTTGAATGAAATGAATGCAGACAACCTCGAGAAAGTGATCAAGCGACTTCCTAAGTGGATGCAAGCCAAATTTGCTGAACGCTTAAAGCGCCTAGAGAGTGAAGGTCACGCGATGCCAACATTCAAGGATGTGGTGGACTTTCTCAAGGAGCGAGCCTTCGTCTTGAACCATCCCTTCTTCAGTGCTGGACGCTATGAAAACGTGGTGACTAGAGTTAAGTCTAGGGGCAAGCTGCCGTGACCCCTAAATCCCCCTTTTTTGTGAACATGACAGCAACAAAGGGTGAGCCTTGTCCAATGTGTCATCAGCCCCACCGTCTGTACCAGTGTGAGACATTCAAATCCAAATCTCCTAAGGAAAGAAATGACTTTGTTAAGCAACACAAAATATGTTTTAACTGTATTAGTTCATCTTTACACAACTCAAGAAAATGCAAGTCGACAATCAGGTGTAAAGTGGAAGGCTGTGGACAAGCACATCACACGTTGTTACATTTTCATGAACCAAAGGAAGAAGCTGACAAGGGAACTGTGAACCAAACCAATGAAGTCAACCAGGACTTGATGACCGATCAAGGTACATCATGCAATACTTTAATGCATTCAGTCAGTGCAGCAGTTGATTCTTCTGAAGCGCTACTCCAAGTCATTCCAGTGAAGGTGATAAGCAATTCTGGCCGTCAAATCACGACATATGGTCTAATTGACTCAGGGTCTGACATAACTATGGTTGACCCTTCTCTTGTGAAGTTGCTAAACATCGAAGGAACACCAACTAAGCTTTCCCTCACGACAGTGAACAGTGCTGATGTTGAAGAAAGGGGAATGAAGGTTAACTTCAAAATTGCATCATTGGATAACAAGAACGACCATGTCATTGCTGTCAATTCTGCATGGGCTGTAAAGGATCTTACTATTCCCCTGAAACATGCAAGGTTGTCAAGATCTTTAGAACAATGGCCACATTTACAGGAAGTGCGTTTCCCAGAGGTGGAAAGGAGGAAGATTTCTATCCTACTAGGTACTAACATTCAAGAAGCCTTCGTACCTCTTGATGTAAGAAAGGGAAACCGAAATGAACCGCTTGCCATCAAGTCTTGTCTTGGTTGGAGCATACTCGGTGGCTTCTCAAATGTACAGTCCCCCAACAAGGGACAGCTTAACCTCATCAGTGGTGAAGATGTTTCCCTAAACGACCAGCTTGAAGAATTCTGGAAGATTGAATCCTATGGCACCTCATGGCCTGAAAACAAACCATTATCAGTGGAAGATCGGAAAGCCCTGAAGCTTATCGACAACTCAATTAGGCTGCGGGATGGCCATTACCAGATGGGCCTTCTGTGGAGGGATGAAAATCCTGTACTTCCTTACAACCGAACTTTAGCTGAAGCAAGATTACAATACCTGAAGAAGCGCTTCCGTCGTGATCCAGAGCTTGAAGTTAAATACAGAGATGTTATTCAAGAGTGCGTGGATAAGGGGTACGCTAGAAGGCTGAGCAAAGAGGAAGCTGTCACAGTTAGTGACATCACTTGGTACATTCCCCATCATCCAGTAACAAACCCCAACAAGCCAGGTAAAGTGAGAGTAGTGTTTGATGCGGCCGCAAGGTTCAATGGCACATCTTTAAATGATCAGTTGTTACAAGGACCTTGTCTTACCAATGACCTCACTGGTGTCTTAATTCGTTTCCGTGAAGAGGAAGTCGCCTTTTCCGCAGACATTGAGGGCATGTTCTACCAGACCAATGTGACGCCAAGTGACACTGATGCGCTGAGATTCCTGTGGTGGCCAAGTAGTATTGATGACACACCAGAAGACTATAAGATGCTGGTCCACATCTTTGGAGCAAAGTCCTCCCCCTGTTGCGCCAACAAGGCTCTTAGTATGACAGCACAAGACAACGAAAGAAAATACTCGCCTGAAGTCATCAGAACAGTTCGTAGAAACTTTTATGTCGACGATGTGTTAAAGTCCGTTCCAAGTACAGAACAGGCTGTCCATTTGACATCTGACCTAGTCAAATTGCTTAAGGAAGGAGGCTTCCGTCTCACAAAGTTTGCGAGCAATAGCCGAGAGGTATTGCAATCTATCTCGCCAGAGCTGAGAGCAAATCCACTACTTGACTTGAATCTTGATCAGTTACCGTTAGAGCGAGCATTGGGTGTGTACTGGGACGCGCAGTCTGACACTTTCAAGTTTAAAGCCTCACAAGCACAGAAACCGCCCGCTAAGCGAGGGGTGCTTTCCACAGTGAGTTCGCTGTTTGATCCGCTAGGATTCCTATCACCTTTTGTGTTCTCCGCTAAGATTCTGCTGCAGGAACTCTGGAGAGAGAAACTCTCTTGGGATCAACAAATTCAGGAACCGTACCTCTCACAATGGCAACGTTGGTTAGAGGAGCTACCACATGTCATCACCATTAGCATCCCAAGGTGTTACAAGATT
>JAHPZR010005261.1:60000-70912 GCA_019787425.1 Platygyra sinensis
ATTCAGTGGGCAAAGTTTGAACGAAAATCTATCGCCAGTTTTATTTCAGGGGAATTACCTTAAACAACGTGTTAAATAACTAACTACAGTTTGTTAAAGCACATGCTTGTTATAAAAGTTTGCATATGAGAATCATAATTAGGGAGAAGTACAGCCGAGATAGGGCGTAAATTCGCCAATCAACCCACGCTATTAGCTTCGTACTGATATCACTGTACGCCTTATGAAGTTATGATAACTTCTCTGTCTCATGTTTATCGATAGAAGTGAAAAATTTTCAAATAGCTAGGTATAATCACCGCTTACATTAGCAAAATACAAGGGGAACTGCGACGACTGATCTAAAATGGACCAAAACGTAGCCCAGTAGTGCATCAAGAAGTATTCCTACTAAACGAACAGGTCTTGAATGGTCTTCACATTGCCAAGGACTTTTCACTAACCATGATTAAGTTGTATTGTATAGCTGTATCATCAGTTAGTTGCCATGTACCGGGTAAATGCTAACAATTTCTGTTGGTACGTGGATTCGACAACCTGGGCACTGGACACATTTGCACACTATTTGCACTATATTGGTTGTGCAGCTTGGGCCGGTTCCAGAGGAAAAACGCCAACATCGAAATCAAAACTTAAGAAGTAGACAAACCGACCCAGTTTGCTCCATCCTCCTTGTCTAAACTGAAACCGCGGTATCATTCGCACCACATGGAATAGTTCTTCGGGAGATATTGAGTTACAAAGAAAGAAAGACTCCCCTGGCATAATATCTTGCCAATCTTTAAAAAGAAAATGCCTCTGTATAATATGTTCTTCTCGATCTTTGGGTAAAGATAGAAAACGACAACATGTGCAGCTGTTTGCTTCCATTATTAGGACTAACTTTCGTTTGATGAGAACAAGAAAGCTATGCAACCGCGCCTGACGAACCATCCCTCATAGGTTCATGTATAGTCATGAGATATATATAATATGACTGAAGCTAGCGATGCATTATTTACTCTCTACCTTTTCTGCCTCCAATCACACATTTTTTTCCTGTCAGTTAGCTAGCTACACAACAGTGTACCACAGTGTAATAGGTTCTCCATTTTCTCGTAGTTAACTTACATGGTGAAAGAAAGCAATAGTTGAAATAGCAGAATAGCGGACTCCTCGAAGAAAGAAAAAAGTGGAACTGATCGAGATACATAAGTTTTTTTTGAACGGGGAAAGAATAATTCCATTAAACTTCTCAAAAAAGGAAAATTACAAAGGTTAAAACCGTCTGATCTTGTTTGAAGTGATGGTATTGATTACAGAGTTGTTTGCGACTTAAAGCATCTGACAGGTCCGGACAAGAACGAATTTCAGTAGCATTGAACTTCGCGCGGATCGAATCAGATCGAATCGGACTCAACTGGGTGATGATCTTAGTTCTTTTATGAATAGCATTTCATTATTACACAGCCGAATTGATTCGTGTACTTTTTTTTAGGACGGAGACGTTATCAGTAATATACGATTTTATTGACTCCGTGTTAGTTCATGTGCTTTTCAATCGACGAAATAAACCCAAACAAAAATTTAATTTAAATAAGAGGCAGGTGTCATCAAAGGTTAGGACAATTTTGGAAGGATATGTGGAATTTCGAAGAATTGGCTGAAGTGTACTGTTTAACGCGCAGAATGGGATTGGCGATAAGTGAAGTGTTGATAACAACGTTAGCTATTAAAAGATTTTAATTTTACAACTCCTTAATTGGTATTACTAGTTTTGTAAATTAACCATGAAATAACAAAACATATAAGGAGTCTTAATAAAGACATTGTAGTTCTCCACTTTTTCACGCCTTGTCTACATGTTTAAGTCATTGAACTATAAAATAAACCAATTCATATCGAATTCACGTTTTATTCCAATAGCAGCTACTTATCTATTTACCTCTGTTGGAAACTACACCTCAGAATACTTTTAGTTTCCCCCTTCTCCCTGTAACAGATAACATACCTCTCGTTCCTCGCCATGAATACACATGTAGTTGTGGAGATTACGTTTCACCATGAACCTGTAAGTTAAACGTTGCAAAACTTGCTAAAATAATGGTCTAGTAAACTATTTTAACTAATTTGTAGTTATTAGTTTGTAAAACATTAAAGCACTTTTCAGAAAATGTACAGAATCATGATCATGCGAAAAATGAAATTCACAGGTTTCATTCTCTCAGCACTGCGAGTACCCTTCTTTAGGATTACCGCTTTATTTTTGGCTATTGCCTGTTGAACTCAGAGATGTCTTTAATTATGCATTGGCTGAACCGTTTCACCATGTTTGCTCGCGGAAAATGTCGTTATTGACTCTCGCTTTTAGCATAAAAGGCTCAATAGGACTAACTTCTATTTGCTTTTCTTCACTCTTTCAGAGCTTCTAAGCTCCCCTGAGGCGCTTAACCGTACACCGTAGCACAAGTAGCTTTGTCTAAGAAAGGGAATTACTTGGTATAAATTAAATTTAAAATATACGAAGAATAATGAGAGTTGAATCTTCCATGCCGACCAAGGTTTTGACTGCTTTGCCCAAATTGGGTCACAATTTTTGCTTTACATGAAGCTTTCTGGTTCAAATGACGTTTTATTCTGTGTATCTTTTAAGAATTTTAGCACTGATTTGAAGTGCGAACAATTGCGCCATGAACACCGGGCATTTTTTCGTAATTTTTTTTGCGATAACTATAGAATAAGGCTTAGCATCTTTACAGCGCAAAATAGCTAGTCCTTTTCAGCATTTAAATATCCCTTTTCTTATTTTAATCACAAAAAGTGTTCATATAACTGTAACCTTTTTGGACGGTTTTCTGTAAAATCCACGATGTAGTTTATTGGTGCGTTTGTTCCCATAATCCTCAATATAGAATCTAAAATAATTTAACTACAGCTCATCTAAAAAAGCAAACTTCGTATATATATTTAAAAACGAGAAAGGACTGCAGGAAATGACTTGGTGTCCGATTTCGTGGAGTTCAGCTCTAAGCTGTCAAAGTTATATTAATATTCATTTCGTACTGCATCTTGTAAGAGCATGAAATTTTTGTTGGAAATGACAACAGGCGGCTTTGATATTTTCGAGTTTTTAGATTCCAAGATATAGTATTTCACGATCTGCCCTAACTGACTCAATCATTACACGCATGTTATCGCTACCACCGCTGAAAACGAAAGATGTTCTGCAATCGTTAATTGATCTCTGATCGTTGATCGTTGATCAAATTGGGTCGACGGAAACCACTCTCCAGCGATCGTGACGGTTGTGAAATTAACCACAACACAATTTTATAAAACTACATCTCCAAATGCACGTCAATTGACATCTTACCTACTAATGCACTGGAAAATGGTTCATGTCTTGAGGCGTTTCTGAAACAGATAGTATACTGCGTTCAATACGTGCAAATTCGATGCATACATTCTTTTAAGCATAACAACTGTTGCTAACTGCATACTAGAAGTCTTTGATCATAACTAAATGCTCTACATTGACGCTAGAGATTAGCCAATGAGTGCACAAAAAATTTGGCAGCAATTGTTTGTGTGAGACGGTCCAAGCATATGAGGATCGTAGAGGATTTCCAGCGAGTCCTCGATTCTCTATATGTCCATTTCCCCACAATTCACTCTCTTAGGAACGTAAAGACCTCACAAGAGCATTTAAAAATAAATGTATTGGGGAAATTTGTGGGAGGGTAAACAGAGTGGATTATGCTGAATTGGAAAATAGAAAATGGAAGTTATACGAGACTGCTTTGTTCCCCACATTCGATCAAAGACTAGACAATGAGTTATCTAAAGAAGAGGAAGATAAGTAACTATTTCCAAAGTATCCCGTACGAGATTGTTTCCGAAGTAAATACGAGGAAACTTCGAGACTTTCGAAAGCCATGCGAAGCTTTTTGAAGGCGATTGCAAGTCGAACTCCCTGTATTCACTGTTTAAATCACAGAGATTTTTCGAAAAGTTAGAACCAAGATAAATGATGACCAGTCAAGTCTGAAACAGAAAATCCAGTATACGGTTCAATGCAAAACTTCGTCAAAATGCACTGGATGGAAAAGTTAAGTAGTAGTAGGTCAGCATTTTAAGCCGCGTTACTGTCGAGTAAGTGTCGAGTTAGGTCGAGGAAAATCATAAATATGCATAACGGTCGAGTAAGTGTCGAGTTAGGTCGAGGAAAATCATAAATATGCATAACGGTCGAGTAAGTGTCAAGTTAGGTCGAGGAAAATCATAAATATGCATAACGGTCGAGTCCATGACGTCATCTATTGTTATAACTTAGGGAAAGATGCGTTCCTGCATACTAATAAAGCGTCTTCCTCCATACTAATGAAGTGTCTAGCTACCTAGGTAAAAATGCGTTCCTGCATACTAATTCGGTATAGGTTTACTAATAAGCGTCGCTCTAAACAATAAAAACAATAAGGCTGCCTGGGCTTGCCCGTCAATAATTAATCCTGATTGGCTCATGAGAAATCTATTATGTGTTTAAGATAAAAGCGCGTTCTCCGTTTAGCATTTTATTCTTGTCACAAACTCCAGTAACAAATATTTTTGATCGAGCGGATAGCTTCCAAACATGCAAGTCGAATCCACATCTAAACCTATGTTAACCGTGGACGAAGCTAATGAGGACACAATTAGTGCGTTTGAAGAAACTGATGGTGCAGTGGAGTTGAGAATCAAGAACAGCGTATGTGTCGTCATAGACTTGGAGGGATTCTTTGTGCAAAAGAAATTTCAAGTGCGTGAAATGGGTTATTACTCTTGGGATGAACACTTTGACCGCCATGCTTTCTTCCAGCCAGCAGCACTTAAAAACTTGTCTCACAAGGATAAAAAGACAGTGAATTTTGCAAAACATAACATACACGGACTCACTTATCAACCCCGTTACCAAGAGAGAGCATATGAGCATGATGAAGTAGATATTGTCTTACTGAGATTATACAGCCAATTCAAGACGGATAAAAGAACTGTGGTAGCCTACAAAGGGGGCCATGTTGAAAAAGACTTATTAAACAAATTGAACATTCCTTGTCTCGATCTAGAAACTTGGGGTTGCCCCAAATACGAACAGTTAAAACAAACGATTGTAGAACCATTAGCGAGTTGTGGTTTCCACTTAAATGATAATATTCACCATTGTCCCATGACCGAGTGTCAGGCGTTTTGGTTATGGTTTCAAACTTACGTCAAGTAAATAATCAGTTTCCACGTCCTGTAATTTTTGGGAAAAATAATATTAAAGTTGGTTAACTTAACTTCTTGACTAGCAAGGCAAATTCAAAAAATAAATAAATAAAATAATAAAATAATGAAACATGATAAAAATTACAAAACAAAGGAATCAAAACAATTAGTCTGCTAAATTATGAACAGGTTCATAATCCATAGAAGTTGATTACAACTGAATTCCAACTGAACAAAACTGTTTATGACATGGAATTTATCGTTAATTTAACACACAACGACAGCCATAAACGCCACATTATAGCGCTGTGTCCTTTGTACAGAAAAGAACTGAGGAAAGTATTGTTAGAGTATCTGCAGTGGATGGAAGCGGTGAATAAAGATGACACCTTCCAAGTATTCCACCACCACCACCACCACCACCTCCACCACAATTCTATTGTTTTCCACCACCACCACCTCCACCACAATTCTATTGTTCTCCACCACCACCACCACCTCCACCACAATTCTATTGTTTTCCAGCACCACCTCCACCACAATTCTGTTGTTTTCCACCACCTCCACCACCACCACCACCTCCACCACAATTCTATTGTTTTCACCTCCACCACCACCACCTCCACCACAATTCTATTGTTTTAACCTCAACCACCACCACCGCCACCACAATTCTATTGTTTTTTCCTCCTCCTGCTCCTCCTCCTTCTAGTGTTCTCCCCCTCCCCTTCCTCTTCCTATATGTTTTCTAGCTCTTAATATGAATTGCTATCCCAAAAAGGGTTTTAAACTTCCTATATTGAAAGCATATTTTATGTTTATGAAAGTAATGTAACACGAGCGCAGGACCCAGAAAAAATCTGAGTCCCGATAGGATTTGAACCCATGACCTTCCGAACACCGGGCGGACGCTCTATCCACTGAGCTACGAGAACTCATGGAGAGCCAGGTCATTTAACTGAGTTCTTAAATGACCTGGCTCTCCATGAGTTCTCGTAGCTCAGTGGATAGAGCGTCCGCCCGGTGTTCGGAAGGTCATGGGTTCAAATCCTATCGGGACTCAGATTTTTTCTGGGTCCTGCGCTCGTGTTACATTACTTTCATATATATATTTACCGAGCTGCAATTTCACCATCACTCATTTATCACTATTTATCACATATTCATTGCTGAATCCTGCAGGAGGCAGGAGACGCATGTCATATAAGAACTCAGTTAAATGACCTGGCTCTCCATGAGTTCTCGTAGCTCAGTGGATAGAGCGTCCGCCCGGTGTTCGGAAGGTCATGGGTTCAAATCCTATCGGGACTCAGATTTTTTCTGGGTCCTGCGCTCGTGTTACATTACTTTCATATATATATTTACCGAGCTGCAATTTCACCATCACTCATTTATCAATATTTTATGTTCTTGACATGTGAACTACATTTTAAATCTATTTCAAACTGGCGAAACTACAACATCAATATGGTTGGCGTATATCACAAAGAGACTGAACCCAAAACCATATTTCTATAAATGAGACTGTGCACAGTTAACATTAGTAGGTTGTGCGCATGTCGGGAAATTTAAGGTTTAAATTCAAGTTTGGTGAAGCTCCAAGGCACGTTAGCAACATCCTTGTCTACGGTGAGTTCCAAACCACCCTAGAAATTGACCCAAGCCTAGCTGTGATTTAAGACAAGTAGCAAACATGAAGTTTGTGGCATTAACTACGCGACAACTGGATTATTTGGCTAGGCAAGATCCTTATCTCGAACCTATCTTCAAAGGTGTGTTTGCATCGGACCAACTACCAAAAGAAAAAGAAATCCAAACAAGATCTGCCTACATTGTTAATGTGGATACCCATGATAAACAGGGTTCACACTGGTTAAGCATATTTGGAAAAAAATCACTGTGAAGTCTTTGAAAGTTATGGATTAACAATCCATTGGTATAAACCCGCCCCCTTTATGACATGGGTCTTTAAACATTACCAGGATGTTAGTTCTAATGTTGGGAAATTACAAGCCACAGATTCTAATACGTGTGGGCACTACGCTTTGTTTTTCTTATTCGCGAGAGCTAGAGGAAAGTCGATGGAGAGCTTTATTCAACCTTTTAAATATCTTCGTGATGTTGATAATGATCATAAGATAGGTGAAACCCTGAGAAAGCTCGTAACAGATAATTTACTCAAACTAGGTCAGGAAGAAAGCCAGCAAAGTGTTTTAAGGAGTGTTACGAAACATGCAAGTCTCCTGGATATATAAATAAAAGACATAAAAGCGAAAGCAAATCAGTCATTCATATCGTGAAAGGTTCATAATCCGTAGAAATCTTAAACGATGCACGGTAGCCCCTCGCAAGACTGCACGCGCGAGAGATCTTCCAGAAAAGAAAGAGCCAAAAAGTTGCCCTCTCTGCCCTTTTGTCCTGAATGGCCTCGTTTTGGCCCTTTTGTCCCTCAAAAGGCCTTTTTGTCCTGTGTTGTGTCCTTAAAATTCGCTGGAACTGTTTTATTTTTGTTGAGATCTCGAACTGTTAACATGACTAAACGCGTGTGCCGTGATTGCCCACTTCCGAATTGAGGAGCAAAATTCACCAATACATATTTCAACTGAATTCCAACTGAACAAAATTGTTTATGACACGACATTTTGTCGATAATTTAATACGCAACGACAGCCAGAAACGCCAAAAGCGCCATAAACGCCACATTTTAGCGTTGTGTTTTCCCCGAACGCGCGTGGCTAGACAGACAACAAGTCATGATTCAATTCTACCAATGATTTATTTACAACTTTTAACGAAACGAAATCTATTTTACAACTATTTACAAGCGAGAAAAAACCGTATACAAATTGAGGAGCAAAATTCACCAATACATATTTCAACTGAATTCCAACTGAACAAAACTGTTTATGACACGACATTTATCGATAATTTAATACGCGACGACAGCCAGAAACGCCAAAAGCGCCATAAACGCCACATTTTAGCGTTGTGTTTTCCCCGAGCGAGCGTGGAACACGCGCGCGTGGCTAGACAGACAACAAGCCATGATTCAATTCTGCCAATGATTTATTTACAACTTTTAACGAAACGAAATCTATTTTACAACTATTTACAAGCGAGAAAAAACCGTATACAAGAACTTTAAATGTCGAACGGAAGCGTGCTAAAAACAAACTTTTAAAACATTGAGAAACGTAAGAGAAACGTGCTGTTCGAAAATATTTACTGTCGCGTGTTGAAAATTTAATTAGCGTTCCGAACTTCTCTCTCTCTTTAGAAAGCTGAGAGGTCAGATAAAAAACTTAACATATATTTTCATAAACCAGTCGGGTAATATCTCACTCAAATCCCCACCGTCGCCTTTCCATGATATCAGTGACATATCCTCCATTCCTCTTTTTTTCCTGTTGAAATACACGTTCGCGCTCCCGTTCTTCAGGAGTTCCATTTCTCAGTTTTTCAGAATACCGTCGATCTTTTTCTCTTAATTCTTCCGTCTTCCTCTTTGTTTGTTCCTCTCTTTCCCGAGATTCAGCCTCCTTCCTCTCAAACTCATTTATCCAGTGTATAAACCACTCTCGGGGTCGTGAATGTCTTTTTTGAATTCTTCGACCTCTTATCCAAGCTTTGGTTTGACCTCGGGGTTTTTGAATTAATGAAAAGCGACTTACATTTTCTAGCGCCATGTGCTCCATGGCCTCGATCTCTCGCAGGTCAGTATTCGTAAACTGTAAAGCAAAAGATATCTCGATTAAGTTTGCTTATTCCGATTATTCAACATGGTTGAGAGTAAATAGACTTATTCACACATCGCTTTTATTTCATTGTGTTGTTAACGGAGTGTTTGATGCAAATTAAAGTCAAAGTAACACGCATAATTACACTTGCTTAACGGTGCGTGTTAAAACAACGGTTTAGAGTCTATTATCGTGCTACAAAATATGTTAAACAAAGCCAAAATAAACTTACCGAATTACTCAAATCCAGTTCAGCTTCTACGATATCAATTTCAGGCAGTGCCTCGTTGTTTGATGTCTATATTAGAAGAGAAAGTTGTGTTTAAAGAGAGAACTGAACGAGTGTTGAACATTCGAAACTTCATCCAACGGTTTACGACTTATGTAAGAGAACAATACTTACAAGTGCTTCGCGTTGAGAATATTCGTCCAACATTTCGTCAAATGCGCTAATTTGTTCATCATTCTACGGCGAATATAAGTAAAGTTTAGTTCGGCGCTACAACAGAGAACTGAAGTAAAATCAAACCTCACTAGTTTATTTACCTGAAGTTCTTGGAGAGTCAATCCTGTCAATCGCGCTAACGCCAGCGGAACAAAATTCTCTGGAATCTGGACGGCTTCGGTCAGCATCTCCCAGTCGTGGACAGTTAAACAAGCGCTCAAGGCAGCTTGAAGATCAATAACGTTGGTGAAAAAAGCCATGTTGATAAACAGGGAACAGAATTTTTCCAAACAACTAGCTCTAATGAATTGTTTCCCAGCAAACGAACTGCATTGAATAGTGACGCTACCAAGAGAAAGCGCGCTTATAATTTGAACACATAAGAGATTTTTTTCAATCAGGGTTCATTAATAACAGGCAAGTTTAGGCAACCTTATTGTTTGTATTGTACTAGAGTGACGCTTATTAGTAAACCTATACCGAATTAGTATGCAGGAACGCATTTTTACCTAAGTTATGACAATAGATGACGTCATGGACTCGACCGTTATGCATATTTATGATTTTCCTCGACCTAACTCGACACTTACTCGACAGTAACGCGGCTTAAAATGCTGACCTACTACTACTAAGTTATGTGCTCAAAACACAAAACCTAGTTAGAGAAGCAAATCCTGAAAATTTCAGCTCGATTTAACAAATCGTCGTTCTCAAAATATCTTTTCTCAAGCGAAAAGGGAGAAAAGGAGCTTTCAACTTACAGTAGCAGAAATTCTGCGCAAAAACTTCAATACATTAAGATTCAAATTCCGGTGATAAAGAAATTCGAATTTTTTACAGAATTTAGTGTGTACTCCCAAGTTGTATTAGCCGGATTATTTAATTTGACAGGTATTATGCGCGTTTTTTCTCTTTCATGATAAATTGCACGCGGTACTGTAAAGCAGACTGAAGTTGCCAACCTCTGAATTATAAGCTGTCACAGTAACATATATATTTAATGCGCAAATGCGCAATATATGTGAGTATGGTTTTTTGTTGGAGCTGAATAAAATTATCACATTTTAGTGACTGTATTACCTGACTCTAGTCCAACAATTGCGATCTGATGTTTAAATGCTCGGAGTTATTAGCTGCATAAGCTACTCTAAAATCTGAGGGTAAACAAAGTAATGTATGCATGCAAAACATTTCATCAAATAAAATAAAGTATGTGTGCTGCATGCAAAAGAAAAGTTATGTTCTGCGATGGTTGCAATCATATGAAAACCATTCTCTAGCGATTGAAGTAATCGTTCTCGGAGATCGTAGAGATCGAGCGATCATATAGAAACCGGTAATCAAAAGAATCGCTCACCTTTTTTGTAGCGATAAAAACGCTCATATAGAAACCAAACTTTAGTTATCGATTGGACTTATCGACTGCTTTTTCATCCGTTCCTTTCTTCATATTACTCCCAACTCAACTCTCAGAATAGATTCAGTAACGACAACAATAAAAAAAAAT
>JAHPZR010005262.1:0-10857 GCA_019787425.1 Platygyra sinensis
AGTCAGCCTGCACGGTTTGGTAACCTAAGGCAACGGATTCATACGGAGGAGGTGGATCGTCCCTTTCTCTAGAATCCGGAGACATGACTATTTGTGGTTGGCTGTCCTGTGCCTCTGGACTGACAGTTTGGCGTGAAATGAGTCGTATGTCTCTTTGCATTGGAACGGCCACAGGGACATCACTAGACTCCTGAATCACGGAGTAAGTAGCATTAGCAGACTTAAAATAGCAATAATAACCTAATAGTAGTTTTAAAACAGAATTCTCAGTTTTGACTACTTCTCTGCATACCTCTTCGTCACCTAATAGCGAAGTGCGCGAAGTCTAAAAATAGAATGCAAATCACTGAATTCCCCGCGAGACTCAGTCGACATAAGCTTGTTCTGAGGGAAATACAGGGAATATAAGCGAAATTTTTGTTTCACAAGTGTTTTAGGAACACCGGCTTTTGCTCTTAAAGAAATCTTCAAAATCATCCACCATTCCAGTTTGTTTGTCTGAGTCTTGTCTGAGTCATGACGTCACTCGCGCGCTTCGCTATTGGCGCGTGATCAAGAAGGCCTGCAAATACACTTGATCAATTATAGGTTTTTTGTGATTGGATACCCGTAATGAAACAGAAATCTACGCCATTGGTGAATCAGTTATGTACCTTCACATAGAGGTAACAAGCACGAAACTAATACTTTTTGGCAGAGTGCACTGCTTCAGTAGAAATTAAAAGTACACCTAATAAGCGGCCAACTGTTAAGTGACCATTTCGCCTTCAGCGACCAACTGTCAAAGCCCCGAAACTGTTGTCAATAAAATGCAGTAAGAAAAACCCTTTATAACTGGCCATCTCTATGAAGAGGCGGGTGTTACGTTTTGTTCATTAGGACTGATAAGGTTTTTTTATTGTCCTTACCCTCATTACGCGGCCCCCAAAAGTTTCCCGTAGTCAAACCCCTCGGGGAAATGGGGAGTTACGGCTTGATAGGGATTGACAGCTTAAGAGGCTGTCTCTGTAAAACCCGACCAGTGATTTTATTTTTCTCATAAGCTGGGAATTCGAAGCCCTTACTTAGTCAATCACTAATTTTACTGAGTTCATATGTGACAGGTGTCCTGCATACTGCTAGGATTAGCACTGCCAAATTCATCATGAGTGGCAGAAATCTACGCCATCTTCATTCACTTGTCACCACCACTCATGATGAATTCGGCAGTGCTGATCCAAAGCAATATGCAGGACACCTGTCCCATATGAACTCAGTAAAATGACCTTGCTCTCCATGAGTTCTCGTAGCTCAGTGGATAGAGTGCTCGCCCGGTGTTCGGGAGGTCATGGGTTCGCTTCTTGTCGGGGACTCAGATTTTTCTTTGTCCCACGCTCGTGTCATGTTGAATATTTCATATTTCACATTTAATAGCCCTTTTCACGGTTAGTTTTTTCTCATTTGCATTACAATGTAATCCAACGTGGATGAGAGGCAATTTCGGGCTAAAACTGCAAAACAGCCCGAAATTGCCTCGCATACATGCTAAATTTTATTGTAATGCAAATGAGCAAAGGTAACCGTGAAAAGGGCTATAACCGTGCTCAAAATTCACCATCTTCATTCACTTATCAACTTGGAAGTATATGACCGTCACGCTCGACTCAGATGAGAAACGTATAAATGCACTTTGTATACAAACCTACAGCTTGAAGGAAAAGCTGGCAGTCTAAATGCTGCCTAAAGTTTCAAGGATCTCTACAAAGGACCTAAACTTCAATCTTGGAGCCAGCTAGGTAAGATATTCACGTGAATTTATTTATCGGAGCAGTCTACGAAGGGGAGTATGTTAGTTACTCACTGGATTATTTTCAAAATTTCCTGACCTTTAAGGGGTCGCTAGCTTTGAAAACTTAGTGGGCAAATTAATTTTATTTTTTGTTTTAAATTAGGGTCATTTGTTCTTTCTATTCATGTAGTTCAGCAATTTCAAACAGGTGCCACAGTTTTTAAAACGTGCCTTCGGAGTGAGTTATTTTCGTGTTTGGTTCTCAAAACTCGATTTAACGGGTAGAAAATCGTTTTTACCTGTTTAAGGAACAACATGTTATTGTAATTGCAACATGGCTGAACAGACTGTTATGATATATCTACAGTTGGAAAAAAAATTGGGACAATTGAGCGAACATTAATTTTTTAGAGCGCCGGCAATATGTGCTATCTTTGCAGTTTCGGCAGGCATGCAAATTGTGTCAAGCGTACCGAACTTCAAACTGACAATCCTAGAAATATTCAATTAGTAGTTTTGATCAAAAAAAAATCCATTTCAGTGACTGACTAGGTAAGGGCTTCGAGATCCTAGCCTGCGTTGCAGAGAAACTAAACCCCGGGGTTTAGTTTGTGAAGTATATATGACGTGAAGTATATATGAAATAATTCATATTTGTACTGCGGTTGTACATGAATGTGAAGAGTGATCATCGAAGTAAATTTTCCAATTTAAGCAATTGGAAAGAAGAAGCCTGAAAAAAATCAGGGCTTCAACGGGATTCGAACCAGTGGCCTCCGCGATACCGGTGCGATGCTCCGGTATCGCTGAGGTCACGGGTTCGAATCCCGTTGAAGCCCTGGTTTTTTTTCAGGCTTCTTCTTTCCAATTGCTTACATTGGAAAATTTACTGCGATGATCACTCTTCACATTATAATAAATTATACTGTTTTGAAAGTAGATTTACAAATACGTTTTCTTTTTACCTGTCGTGGGAGATTGCTAGGGTAACTTATTCTGAAAACGATTACCGCAGTGACAGCCTCGAAAACTCCAAGAATCAAAATTATTGTAAGTATAGTTATTTCTGCATCAAAATGTTCGCTTCTTCTTCTATTCAATAATGCAACGACCGAGCTGTAGAGGATGATAATACTGCCACTACCCATCACAGTAATAAAAGAGCAGCTCTTGAACCAACAAACCTGGAAGTTAAACAAGATCACAAGTAAAGATCACAAGTAAACTTTGGTTGGAAATGATTTTCTAACATCTTGAACTAATCCTGAATAACTGGCGCAGATATAGGAGTTTTTGAAACCCCTGTGGGCGTAAGTCCGGAAATTTTTTAAATTGAGGTCCTCGGAAATTGGATTTCCAGCAATCTGCGGCCATGTCAGCTTGTTATATTGGCTCATCTTTTGTTTTAATTTAAGAGGCCCGACCAATGCCCTCTGAACCCCCCCCCACCCCCCCCCCTCCCCAAGATTCAACCCAGGAATAGCAATGGCTCTCAGAGCCGTCAAGGAGCCTTCCTAGAGTGAAGGAAAGATGTCAGTTGCTGGGTGGTCTACCACGATAATAATAATAATAATAATAATAATAATAATAATAATAATAATAATAATAATAATAATAATAATATAATAATAATAATTTTAATAAACAAACAATTTATTGATCGGTAACAAACGCTAACATTAAAATCCTATATGCAATTAATTCGCTGAAAAAAAAAACAAACTATTCCGTCAAAACACTATTTACAATTTCTTTCGATCAAAACGAAGAGCACTTAGATTTGATCAGAAAAAAAAATGCAATTAATGAAATAATAATAATAATAATAATAATAATAATATTCTAGCAAATGTCAGGACGTGTTTTTTTTTTAATTAATCTTTTTTACAGGCATGCGAGCCGGCTTTAATTAATGTTATTAGGTTTTCACTATTTTACACTAATTGACTTTAACATGGACTGTAAATAGTTAGCGAAATTGATAGTAACCAGTTGCTAATCTTTCTAATAAATTTTTAGGACATCGTTTTTAAATTAGTCTTTTACAGGCATGCGAGCCGGTTTTAATTAATGTCATTAGGTTTCCACTATTTTACACTTAGTCATAATCCCTGAAGGAACATAGGCTACGTTAATACGCCCTATGTTCTTTAACAAGCCCAGCATCTAGAAGTACAACACTGCTTAATAATAACAATAATAACAATAACAATAACAATCAAACTTTTATTAAAACATCACAATAAATTACAAGATTAAAAAGAAAGGCTAAAAAGAACATTTGAGATATTATTATTATTATTATTATTATTATTATTATTATTATTATACTTACTCATACTCAGTGATAATACTTTATATGATAAAAAAGAAGAAAAGAACTATAGTATTATAAAAATATTTTTTGTATATATTTACATAATTGGTGACGGTGATAATGATAATGATAATGATAATGATAATGATAATGATAATGATAATGATAATGATAATGATAATGATGATGATAATGATGATGATGATGATGATGTTTAATGATAATGATAATGGCACTGACAGTGACAGTGACAATGATAATGACAATGATAATGGTAATAATAATAACAATAACAATAACAACAACAACAATAATAATATAGACCATTTTTATGCGAGAACTGTAATGTTTTTTTGCAACAGTTATACTTTTCTTAATAGAGTTGAATGAAAACACAGGTGTTTTCAGTAAACGATTGATAATTTGCTGTTCTTACTGTTTTAGAAATTGTAATAATAATAATAATTACTCAGATGTTCTTTTAACCTTTTTAGTCTTGTAAGTAAGTATTGTGAAGTTTTAATAAAGTTTCTCTTATTATTAATAGATAATAATAATAATAATATAATAATAATAACAACAATATAAATAAACACAAACACTGCACAAGGCGTCAACATTTTATGGTATCTAGTCTCTTGTCCCTTGTATGGGTGGCCTGTATCTTTCAGGTGTTCCGCAAAAATAATCAAAGTTGGTGGGGAGTTTTAAAATCCTAGAAACTCCTTTCTCCAGGACAAGGTTAACAAGTTCACTCTCCAAATTCTCCAAAAGTTGTCTTTTTTCGAGTCTAGTTAAAGAACAAAAACAAACAAGAAAAAACACGCTAGTTCGGTCGCTTACCATATTTTTGCGTGCAGTACTTGACTCTGTGCGAGTGACAGCGATTCCCAGGCTACCTGTAGTCAACATCTAAAACAACATTGACATGTTATTAACAAGCCAAACAATGTGCCCCTTCCTCCCGTGTATTTCCTAAAGCATTCCCTCAATAGTACCAGAAGCACCTTAAATTATTTACTTCAGAGATATTCAGGTGTCAATGGTGACGTCCACCCATTTCATAATGTCCGCAATTTAAGAACCACCATTTTGGATTTAAAAAAGAAAAACAGTTATAAAAAGGTCAACTGACCAGCTCCCAAATGGATGGGAAAAATTTGGGATAAGATCCAGATTCGAGTTAATAGACATTAATGCTAAAAGAACAATTTGAGTAAAGAGCCCAGTGAAATTATGGTTGCCATTGAAACGTCGCTTGACAACATTATTCTCACACCTAATAGTCTCTCGTAATTCTTAGAGACAATCAAAGAGTTAGACCGTCTTAGCCCAAACGTTGTTTTGTCCCCAAATCCCCCCCACCTCCCCATCCTCCCCCATGTTCTGCATTTTACCCTCTTTCGGCATTCCTGCGTATCTCCAGTTTGCATCCTGCAGTCCACAGTTTGCATTTTGCACTGTGTTTGCAACACGTAACCTACTAGCAGGCTAACGTTGGAGTAGCCGCGAGCGCGAAATCGAGCGGCGAGGCTACGAGACGAGAAACTTCTTGGCGCCTCTTCGCCAGACTCATTCCCGCCGGATCACTTTGTTTTTTCGCCGCTCGCGCACGTGACTCAAAGGTGAGCCAGCTCGCAGGCTAGGTAAAATGCAGTCTGCAGACTACAAACTTCCGTGTCATCATTTTCATGATTAAAACAGTAGCCGTAAACAGCCTGACCGGGGCGTTATTCAGGCTAACCTGAGTGATATTTAGGCTGACCAGAGTCCAATCGAGTAATGAGGAAAAGTATTCTTTCTTTCTATGGGCAAGAATCTCGCTCCTCAAGGGTCATTGACATCATCTCTATGTTCGTCCATGCGGTTTCTTTCAAGTGGTGTGCAGTTTTGCGAACTTACGACTGTCGAGGCACCTTATTGTGGCTGCGGCGAATAAGTTGCTTATTTAAAGCATATTTAAGTATCCTTGGAGACACGTCTTCAACAAATGTGTACATAGTTTTGATCGGTTTCAGATGTTCTCTTCTCTTCGACCAAAACTCCCGATACTTTCTGCTCAATAAATCTCTGGCCTAGATTTTCGCCGTTTCATTGTTTCCCAAGTGAAATAGCTCCATAGTTGTTGCCCCAACGCCAGGACGATCCAAACTCTTGTTCATAAACAGAATAACTGTCCCTAGTTTTGTTTATAAAAGCACAGGCACCTTTTGTGTCAATTTACACGGTCCAGAATCATAGAGTTGCGATCAGTATAAAACACGGATTGCGGAGTCAGTGCTGAATACAAACTGAGTATAAAACACGTCACGGACTGACAAAGTAAAACGCAGATACGTAATACTTGTATCAACGAGAACAGAGCCCCTCCCAGGGGGGGGTGCATGTTCCCAAGATCCCTTAACCTTTTTGGATTTTATCCCTTGTTCCCCATTACTAAAACCCCTTGGTGTTCCCTTGATCCCAACAATCTAGTCAAGAGTTTCCCTGTTCCCTGAAAATAATTTGAAAATATCCCCTGTTCCCTGAAAATAAATGCTACAGTTCCCGTGTTCCCTAAAACCTCTGGGAAGGGCTCAGAACAAACTCTCTCGTATACACGTTGCTTTGCGATTAATTCATTTGTTTTCGCCCCAGCTGGGGAGAGGCCAATTTCACGTCAATCACAAAATGCTGTTCCTAGAATTTTTGCACAGCAACTTCGCAATACTGGAACGCACCCTTTACTCTACGATTACCATCAGCCAAAATATTAAATGCATGCGCCAAAACACAAATTTGATGTTTTGAATACCACTATTCCTCCTCAATGCTACAATTTTTAACGAAGACTCAGCCATTAGATCAAGATTTGACTTCTATATACATACAACTCCTTGAGTATAGCATGTAACAATAGACAGACTCGTGATTCTACTCACCAAAATACCATTCCAAATCCCGAAATAACCAACCCTCGGAAAAATTTCGACCACGAACTGCTCTGCCATACCGAAACAGAAGAGCAGGAAGCCGACAGTGAGTTGTGCGATGGCAAGATTTCTTAGCTTTGTCACCTTCGCTATATTGTCCGCCATGTTGATATATTTTGCTGATGTCATTGTTTACATTTGTCCTCATTAGCATACGACTAAACGAATGAAGGCATCACGCTAGATACAAATTGACCCCAAATGAAACAGATTGTGAAACTTACGAATAAATGAATCTTTTTACCCTTAGGGTGAACAAAGAATGTAACACTAGTAAATCAAAATTCTCCTTTATTTGACCGTTCTGCTGTTAAACTTGCATGTTTCGTTTTACTGTTATTATTCCGTTTCATGACGGTGGGGAGGGGTAGGTTGCCCTTTGAGTTCTCTTGTGAGTCCACAAACCAATAAGCGAAAAGTATTCAAAGTTATCTTGCATGTGCAATGCATCCAAACGCCTTTTCTTACTATGGGTGATAATCACGTGGCAATCATGCCGTCTCGTAACGAAGAATATAAAAGCAAAAACCGACACAACGTAGAATGTTTTCAGTTAAGGTGCACTATATTTCAGCTGCCCAAACAATGAGATTTTTATATTGGGACGTGTTTTTATGTAGCATGTTTTCGTAATACCGGAAATACGTAAAAGTAATTGAGAGTGTAAATTAAAGATACGCATATCGTAAAATAAAATAATGGAACACCAAAAAAAACAAACAATTAATGTCTTTCTTCGCGGATGTTCAGACCATCGCGATCAGTTGTTCTTCGGTTTTAAATTAAAAAAGCTTCCCTGGCCTCACAGATAGATTCTTGGAAGAATTTTTTTTTCGATGGGGATTAACTGCATGACGTTGGCAGTGTAGTTAGGAGAGAACAGGGAATGTTCTGCGGCTGTTGTGAGTTATTGTTAGGGTTATCTATACGGCGGTGTTCATTAAAATTAAAATCAAAATTAACATTAAAACTTTATTGAACACTCCCGAAAAGGGTTTTTCAGTGAACAGTACAACAAATGAATACAATAATAATAAAAATATGCATGTACAGTAAAATGTATAAAACTGTGTGTTAAAACTAATTTTGTTTAAAAAGTTCGTTCAACATCCGTTGACTTTAGAGTTTTCTTGAAAACTAAATTTAAATTTAAGATTAAATCGGGCTTTTAACGTCGTTTCGTCTCTCCTATGCATTGTAAATTACAATGGTTACATTGAATGATATAGATGAGCTTTTTAGTGTTACAGGTCAGGTTAGATTTTATGGGGCGCGTTTCGCAAGTAGAAAATCAGTTATGTTGGCCAGTCCGTAAAACCCTTGTCTTTTTATTTGTTGAGGAGCAGGCTTACGCGCACTGTTATGTGTTGTGCAAGTACTCGACCCTAGGTAGGCGGTAATTTTTGCCTTAGCTCAGACCGTGATCCTGAAGTCTAAGAATGCCACTTAAATGCCCGTGGACTCTTTCATGACTGGGCAGGCAAGGATGGTGTTCGCATAGTCATGGTAATAATAACCAGCGTTGTCTGGCGCAAGGAGTTATTTCCTCCAAAGGCTGGAACTTCAAAATGTTCACTGTACATGTTTCACTATCAAAACTACAGTTCTGCTGTCTGACAGCAGCACAGAATGACGTGAACGGAAGCCTGCGATTACAGCTCTCAACTCATTCGTCAGAAAACCCATACGATGTGCCATGAAGTTCTTCCTTTTCCACGAAAACCAATCTAACATCCGGGTTAGCCACGCCTTAGTAACGCGAGTAAATATTAAAGCTATTATTCTTATAGAAAATGAACGGAATGTAATTCGTTAGTAACTTGTCTGAATAACGAATGGAAAGAATAAGCCTTTTTTGCGGGTAGAAAATCTAGTGGTTTGACGGTACGGTTAGATAGGCTGATGACGTAAACATAAATTGACGTTGCATTTAATTTACGGTATGGTAATATTGTCCTTGACATTCATGTTTCTCGGTTTAATTTTTCATGCGTGTTGTTTGCTTTCCATGAACATGGAACTATACTACGGCCAGTTTTTAAAACTTCTTTTCATATTTGGACGCTGCCTCACATATTCTGTTTGGTAAAATTTGACAGAATATAGACAAACTGAAAGAATCTAAGTTTTCGCCAGATGACTCGTGGGTTGAATATTAAGTCCTTTTTAATCGACGTTGTCTTAGGCGTTATTGCCGTCAGCTGCTGCTTAAACTGTTTTTTATGCTGTTTTGGCAGAGAGCGTCTGCCTGCACGTTTGACCATCTGTTTGTTCGGTTGCCTTTTGCTTGTGTTAAGGCGTTGGTTTAGTTTGCACTCGTTTCTCCGAAGGGCGATTTTCCGGATGAAAAAGTGGAATTTTTTTTTCACTTTAAGACCTTCGGACTTGAAAAGTTTGTGTCCGCTAAATTTTCACAAACTTTCATTATTATTTGTAATTTTTTTTTGCATTGACTAACCATGACTAATGATTATTAGTATAAATCTACTACCGTTCTATCACGAATGCCGTTCTCTGATTGGCTACGCTACTCACTATCTGTTATGTGATAGATAGTGAGTAGCGTAACAGTGTGCGTTTGTTAACAAAATGACGGCCGTTTCTCGGTGTTTTCGAAGTGTTGAGAAGAGGATTTAGATTAAGTTTTGAACGACTAGTAGATTTATACTAAAACAATTAGATTATTCGCTCTCGATTTCTATGAAGCGATAGTTTCCTCGTCAACTATCACGCGATAGAAATCACTCGAGTTCATAATCTAATTGTTAATTATTCTTTGCTCGATGTATGATATATTCTTGCTTTTATCACTGAATTCTCCTGGTGCAACTTTTGTGTTTTCGACGGGACGCGACTCCAGTGAGACGACGGCTCAGGCCTGCGCAGTGGGCATCTTGCTTGAAAATTTACTTCCGACGGCGTCTTAGATCGCGTTCTAGATCTTAAAGACCCTACTTTCTACTGCTGAACGTGGCAACAAAGTGAAAAAAAATCACTTATCTTGATGGCTGTTACTGTACTCTGAACCTTCTTTCCACATTGTTGATGTTTCGTCCTTTTCATATGGCTGACTGATGCCTATTGCTTCATGAGACTGAGATCGATGCTTTTCATTCACGCAGAACAAAATGCTTTAAATGAGTTATGGCTGTCTTTTCGCACCCATGCTTTTTAATCGCTTTTAGCCTTTCATTATGAAATTGACATTTGCCTGGCATTTTTAGGAATCTTTCAGTCAGAAGAGTCGACAAGAGTAAAACTGCAAATCACATAACATTGCATCGTCGCAAAACGTTTTGATACATGCAGATGTGGGCAATGCGCATGTTCCTCAATGTGTATACATGTACGCGTAACAAACATAGTCTCTTGTGACAAATCAAAGGAAACTGAGAACGAAAAGTCTACGTTTACTCGACTGACGAAGGACTTTTAAAGAGCTACATTTATGTCAGCAAATTTCAACTACTTCCCTGATTTTAAGAAGGACTTCTGAAATTCAAGGGTCTCCATGACGTGTACGAACCTTGAAAACACCTAATGACCTTGGGGCCAGTCCGTAAAGGCTGTTCTCACTAGCGCATAAGCATAAGCATGAGCCGACATACGCGCATGCAGTAATATACTGATCATTAGCGCCGTTTGTTGGAAATGATCTCAACAAAAGGCGCTACTTATCATGATCTTGCTGCGTCTGCGTATGTCGGCTTATTCTTATGCTTATGCGCTAGTGAAAACCAGCCTTAAGTGCTTATTGTACGCGTCATTGATTATCATTACAACGTATGAACACGAACTTG
>JAHPZR010005263.1:5000-7500 GCA_019787425.1 Platygyra sinensis
TACTTGTGATTTCAGACCAAATTGCACTCCACTCAGTTCAATTCGCTTTTTTCACCGTTCCCATAATACATCTTGTTTACCCCCCAAAATTTTTACATAAGAATTGTTTTAACCTCTCTTGGGACGCTTGTAAGTCTCAAGAGAAATTAAAAACAATGCTTATGTAAAAATTTTGGGGGGTAAACGAGATGTATTATGGGATCGTGAAAACAGTCAATTACCATTATAAATAAACCCCTTTCTGGCTTGCTGGTATGTCGGCTGATAATGTCCTTGGCTGAGAGATTGTCCTCAAAATTTCACATTTGCCCTCGAAGCTTCGCTTCTCGGCCAAATGTTCATTTTTCGGACAATCTCTCAGCCGCGGGCATTATCAGCCGACATACCAGCCGCCTGAAGGGATTTATTTACTAAATATTCACTTCGCCTTCGGCGAATAATTGTTAATTATTATTACTATTATTATTATTATTATTATTATTATTATTATTATTATTATTATTATTATTATTATTATTATTATTATTATTATTACTATTATTATTATTACTATTATTATTATTATTATTATTATTATTATTATTATTATTATTATTACGATTACGATTACGATTTATTTTTTTTATTCTTTATTATTATTAAAAGGATAATTATAAATGCAGCTCACCTGAGGTGGTGGACTGGTACAGCAACAACTCACGACCAAAGCACCAAACCCAGCACAACACTCAAGAATGCCGAGAACGAGAATCGTTGCAAGGATGGCTATTTCTGCACCATGATCTTGAACACGCTCCACGAATATACCAGTCAGGATAGTGTATAGCCCGGCTAATACCCCACACCCCAATGCAGAAATGAGAGAGAAACACTGGAACAAACCAGCCTGGAAAGTAAACAAGATCACAATGACATACATCTTATATCGTGAATTTTAACAACTGTTTTCAAACCTACCGGGGCACTTTTCGCAAGTGATGGCAAATGTTATTTGTCTCGTGGTCTAGGATAAATAGAGGATGTTTTCAGAGTTTTAAGGGTTCTCAGGGTATTGAGAGCAAAGACCTATCAGTCTTAACAGATAATTGTGAAGACTGTGTTATATGCCGGTTTATATAATAACCTAGGTTATTCTCGCATTTTAATCGGTTCTCGCCTATGATCTATTAGGGGACAGATGCACGATTGACGTCATCATTACAAAGTTTTTCCCTATGCTGTCTTAAAAATGGCGGAAAGTTTTGAGAATTAGCATAATATTTTACGTGACTGCGCAAAAGATAAGGTGCAAAAAAGTCTTGCCGAGGCATTGAACAGGTTTGAGAAGCCAGAAAAAGAAAAACAAAGTCGTTTCTTTTAGAAAATGATCCAGAAAAGATTTTTGAGCAGTCTCAGTCGGCAATCGAGCGAGACAACATTGGCTTGACCGCGAAAAGACTAAGTCCCAGGTAAATAACTCTCCCGCTCTTCGAGATATGCGAGAGCGAGAGGCGATGAATGTTCGAAGCACAACTATATACGAAAATCAACCCTATAGGGCGGATTAATCTAGACAATTTATCTGCCCAAGGCTTCGATGCACAGATATCAAGATACTCTTGATTCACGAAGCGATGTGTGCAAAGCGTACGCGTGTCACCAGTGCAGTGGACTTTTTGCCCTTTTTCGCTAAGCTCTGCGCTAAGCTTTTAAAATATTGCAAGATACCAAAACAAATTATTAAGAGGAAAACACTCAAAAAGAGGCGTATTATGTAGTGAAAATGGTTTGAGAAGTGATCCCTCGAAAGTGGATGAGTATCTGCAAGTCTAGAACTGATCTCTGTTTGTTGTGAGCGAAGATATTTTGGCCTGGATTAGCACATAAAGCTTTCAAAAACCCCTACTAAAACAACTTTGACCCAACCAAGAACCGATAATCCTGATGTAGGCTCTTACGGGAGAGTTTGGACCTATCTAAAGAAACCTCTTGGACACAAACACAGCTGAACTTGTGCGTACGATAAAGTCGCACTCGCCAGTTCGATGCATGCAACGCTCACGAGTTTTTGTCATTTGTTCATTGCATAGTTTATGCCCATGTAGTTGAATTGATGGTTAACAGTTCGGCATACTGAAAATACCGTTTCGACATGAACATTTGAAAAGCTCAGCTCGTTTGCAAACCAGTGTTTGCCCGGTAATATGGTATGCTACATTGCCATATAAAAGATGTGAACATTTGAAAGGTACCCGTAAATAATTCTCTATTGTTTTCACAAATAAGCATCCGCTGTGTCCAAGTGAAACTAACTTGAAGCAAACCTTCATCTGATATGCTATTTTGTCTGTTATTCCTATTCCTTCTACGTTCTAAATACACAAACAATTGCAAAATAGAGGAAACGTGTAATTTAGGAGATATGTATTCTTACTGGGCAAATAGTAGTGGTGTGGCTGGAAATCATGGGTCTTCGAATATTTATCTGTCACAAAAATCAGGTAACACTAAAGGATTGTTC
>JAHPZR010005263.1:12500-43119 GCA_019787425.1 Platygyra sinensis
GCACGCGTAAAAAGTAGCGCGCGCACAGTTCAAACGTATTTGAAATTTATGTTAAGACCATCCGGCTGCATGGTCCCCAGCTGAAAAATTAGACAATTTTGACACTTTTTGATAATTATTTCTTGACACATCAACATAATCATTTAGTTCCAGTCTACATGAGCACGCTTTGGAAAGGATAAAACAATGCAGCCTCGCGTAACATGTCGACATCATGTCGACCTGTCAACATTAAACCGTTCTTGTGATTGCAATAGCGCTTTTCACGGTTAGCTTTCCTCATTTGCATTACAATAAAATCTAGCATGTATATGCGAGGTAATTTCGGGCTATTTCGTACTTTTAGCCCGAAATTGCCTCGCATTCACGTTGGATTACGTTGTAATGCAAATGACAAAAATTAACCGTGAAAAGGGCAATAGCGAAGCGCGCGAGTGACGTCATGACTCAGACAAGACTCAGACAAACAAACTGGAATGGTGGATGATTTTGAAGATTTCTTTAAGAGCAAAAGCCGGTGTTCCTAAAACACTTGTGAAACAAAAATTTCGCTTATATTCCCAGTATTTCCCTCAGAACAAGCTTATGTCGACTGAGTCATCTCGCGGGGAATTCGGTGATTTGCATTCTATTTTTAGACTTCGCCGTGCTTCGCTATTGGCCACTGAGGTTCCTGTGGGGGGATCTGAATTCGAGATAAATTCAGACTAAAAATAGATCGTTCTGTAAAAACGCCGTGACAGGAATTTGGGGTAATTGCAGGCTCTTAGTGATGGGCTCCTGGCCTTGCCGATCTTCCCTCCAAGCCCAAATTCTCCAAAAATTATTTCCAATATCAAGATACAAAACTAGTAACAAACCTAGCTAAGTACCACTAGTTTCATCTTACACTGTCATACTTACAAAAACATTGCGTAAAGTACTTGATTCTCTGCGAGTGCCAGGGATTCCCAGAGCACCTGTGATCAACACCTGGAGATATAACACTACTATGTTACTTGATAATGATTATCAAATCAGACCCTGCATCACCACCAGTATCTCCAAAAGCATTCACTCAATAGATTTCGAATGAAGATATATTCAACCATCTACCTTCTCCCCAAGCAATATAACATGCAGGCAGGTCATTGATCGAGTGACATGCACAGGGTGGTTTGTAAATAATTGACCCATCTATCAGAAACATTTTCCTTCCCTGCCAAATATTTACTGTTCGAGAAAGAGGGATACGTTTAGTAACCAATATGTTACCGTAACACTATTTTCGCGAGGAGGTATATAGTTTTTATCTCGCCAAAAATTCCACCTAATATAGGTTTGCCGTCTTGAGGATGCTACACTCCCCGATTAAAGTCACATTTGTATGTTCTCGGGTTTTTTCTAGTAAACCGCACATACAAGTTTACAAGTTCCGTTATTACCTTAAGATATCAGTATATCCCAAGTGAACATTATCATCATCCATCGTCGAAATTCCGTGGGAGGTGGCAATCTACATCCCCATTTTATTCGCCCCATGTGTAGTTGAGATGATTGATCTTCCCCGGAGTGTAGTCTCGTTGGGTGAAGTCATGTATCAGATGATTTTTTTCGTCTACACAGGGGTAAAATTTGTCGTAGAGTGCTCGTGTGAACCTCGTAATTGCAGTGTAAATTTCGCGTAAAAAGCTATTTCTTACAAATGTTTTACTATACAGCTTTTCAATTTCCCAAGGTGAATACTTTATAAATTGTAAAACAACAACAGGGCTTTTTAAACATGTATTTTTCATTTACAATTAATTTCCTTGTACCAAGCTACAAAAATTAAATTGCTTTAAAAATGCCCTATTTTTGTTTTTTCTCTCAAAATGCAAAAACTAGCAATTTTTGCGCGCTTCTAACCCAAAGTGAAAATGCACCTCTCGGCAATGTTTTTACATAGTGAGATAATGGTTTGACACTGACTATTTTTTTGATGTTTCGTTCGTTCATCCTGCGTTGTAACTTTGATACCAAACGTAGATGGAAAAGATCATTTTAGCAGACCGAGCTCTCTTTCTCTGAGAGTGATGTGAATATGTCCAAGTTTTCGGCTGACTTTATTGCGGCCCCAGCACGAAAACCGCAATTCTATTTTTTGTTGAATTTCTCAAAACCAAAAAGTGTGGCGAGTTTTAGTCTTATTTTCGAAGGGTTTCCCGTGGCAAAATATGGAGAATCCGTGATTTCAGTATTGAAAGTCAATTCTCGAAATTTACAATCCCCTGTCCTTAAGGCGGGACTAAAATTCTGTAAAAAAAAATTCGAATGTTTGTTTTTACCGCAATTGGAATCTTAAGGTATTGAAGTTTTATTCAGAGAATTTCCTTTGCTGTAAATTAAAAGCTCGTTTTCTCAAAAAGAATGTTGTTTTGCCCTAGAGAAGAGATATTTTGAGAAGGATTTGTCCAATTGAGCTGAAATTTTCAGGATTTGTTGTTATGAGTAAGTGTTGTGTTTTAAACATACAACTGTTCCATCCAGTGCAATTTTTCCAAGTTATGCATTGAAACGTGTGCTGGATTTTCTGTATCAAATGAAACTGGTCACCATTTAATGTGTTTTTAACTTTTCAAAAATCTTTATGTCTATAACAGGAAGCTATTTTTATTTGATATAAGATGGCCACGACTTGCCAACCAAACATAATTGCGCTGACTGATGGGCAAAAGGAAAAGCTTCCAAGGTTTTTGCTGAAAAATCAGTCGTAAAGCTACGTGTCAAACCAGAACAATTTGGTCGCGGTGACGAGCTCCTTTTAAGCCTTTGGCAGGTCTCGGTTTTGTAGCAGAAATGAAACGCTCAAGAAAATCTTCGGAAACGGTTACAGAGCAAACGAAATAAATCTACACAAACTTTTTCAATAGATGACCCCAGTACAGAAAAAGGTTGTTGAAAACCATCTTGTTGGGCAAGGTATGGTTTGCGGCGGCAAAACAGCGCTGTACGACAGATTTCTCGGAATGCTAGCGTCTATAGGGATGCCTTTTGCCACTAACTTCATAAGTAAAATGTTCGGCAGAGGGATGCAGGTGAAGAAACCCCCTCCACGGCAAGGCTTATTGCTTCCTCTTAGAAATGGAAAAGGAATGTACATAAACCCACCATCTAGCTTTCTTCGGCAGTTGGGATGATTATAAGAAAAAAAAGGGGAAAGGCGTTCCGAAAAACGTTTTGAAAAACTGGTGCAAATATTTCAACATCCCTATCAAAGGGATATTTGTGCGCAACGAGGAAAAACCTCTCCTCCATTCGTCGTGTATCATGAAGATGGACGATTTCCGAAGCAGGGCACTCACTGGCTTTGTTGCTGGCGCTCAAAAAGAATGGTAAACATGAATATTTCGACTTTTCGGTCTGCGACCTCCGAATAAGTAGGAATTGGAACTCCAAAAATTAGGGAAGAAGAGCTACAGTGGGTGAATGTAAGGTACGGATAAAATTGCTTGTTTTTTCTGAATGAAAGAAACCACGGGGCGAGTTTCACAGACATTCTTGGCATGTTTTCCCATAACGTGCAACAGCAAAATGAACGAATTGTAAAAAATTGTTTTTCTCATCAAGTGCCTATGAAGTAAAAAATAATTGCTGCTTACTTGAAATGCTTTTCAAATTAAAGGCGAATGGCGTTTTCCGTTTTGGAATAGTTTGTTTTCGTTTTAGAGATATTTACATTTTTGTATTATGCAAAAAAGGAACGCGATGACGTCATTTATAGTTCCCTTAACAATAAAATACTGAATCAGGAATATCTCCAGAAAAATGTTAGAGCATTGTTCTTCAAACTTGGCAGCAGAGATGTTCATCACGACATGATACCTACTATGTTGTTACCATGGCAGCACTCTTAGCCTGTAATAAAACAAATATCCCCATTTTTAACCTTTTAACTCAACTCCAGCCGCCCACGGCCGGGGAGCGTAATAACGGTGCCTATTTTAAAATTTTGCCCAAAAATTGCATTACTTCCGTTACTTTCCAAACTAGGGGTATATGACCCTCAAGGTTCCGCCCATTGCATGCAGAGTTTGGATTCTTTTCTTTATTCCCGCCCTCCCCCCCCCCCCCCCTCTCAGACAAGTTTTGTCAAGTTAGCTAATAATTATGCAAGCGAGAGTAATGGCTTCGCTCGAGAAAAAGTGTTCATTTGCTCAAAATTCGGGGATGGTAGTCAGGACATTTGTAGGGATACAGAGAGTAATTTGGGACCATTTGCTGGCTTCTAAAGCTAAAATTATCCAGAAGCAAGGTTCATTTTAGTTTTCGTGCCGAACGCCACGTGGTGAGTAATTTGATCCGCTTGTTATCCTTTCAGTTTTTTGTTTCGTTCTCTTTGCAGCCTTTTCTAGCAAGCCGAGGTAATTTTTCCTCTAAATTAATCACGTAAGAAAAGTTCGAAAAAAATGTTCCCATTCAGGGTTTAGCTCTCAGAAAATAATTCTGGAATTTTTTTTACCAAAATGTCGGCTTGTGTTATGTGCGTGCTTTTCGGTTGCTATGGGCGACTGTGGCTATCCTATCCCCCCCCCCCCCCCCCCCTGGGTTTCAAACATCTGCCATATGGCCGTTTTACAGTCGCTTGCAGCTTGTCAACTTAATTCTTTTCGAGAGGTAGGAGTATAATGATTTTTCATTGTAATAAAAATACTTTTCATTCTTCCTTAGCGATTTGATTCAAGGGAAGTCTTGGTGGTTTTTTCCTCACATACGTGATATTGTGGCAATCGATATTAACGAAAGATAAAAAGCTTCAGATGATTTTTTAACTCAAGAAACGAAAAGACTCACGCTACTTTTCAGCAAATGGTTTCTTGACTTAAAAAGAAAAAGCAATAAGGAAGGAAAGGAAAAATAATCAGATGAGACCAGTAGGATTCGAATTTCCATTGTCTCGAGCCAGCGCTTGTCACACTGCGCTACTTGTACATCGTACTTACGCACAGTAGGCTCAAGTTTTTCGTTCAGTCCAAGAAGTGTTTTTGCATGACGTCATCAAATTCTCAATTCAATAAGGTTTATCCTCGTCAGGCAAAAGAGGTACTAAATTTATATCCGTTTACAAATTTCCAGCTTAATAGCGTCTTTCGTTTGGAAACCAGCGCATTTTGAATTTCGGAGTTATGGCGGTTCCTGACATAAAGCTAAGATCCCGTTTGTCCAAAAACATACACTTTTCTCGTGATTTTTAGCCATTTTAGGGATCCCATGTTAGTAAGAAAACTTTTTTTGTTTCTGTTTCTTCCTTTCGATTTTTGCAACTCCTTAGCTTAGATGTAGATAGCGAAAGAACAACAACGTTAAGGAAACCCATGCCGCTAGCAGCTAACGTATCAGCCCACTTCTGATTGTCTCCGGGCCGGGTGGCAAGGAAACTTGGCGGAGCATAGAATTGGTTGTTTTCACGTCACGCAAGTAAGGACAATTATTACGCAAGTTTCACGCGAGTGAAAAATAAAATCGCTTACCATTCAATAAATTAAGTCGAGAAGTTTAAACATCGTAGAAGAGTTATAAATAAACAACGTGCCAAAGTTATGGGAATGTGCGACGTTGGAGCTCTCTCAAAACGTTTCTTCTCTCTGTTAAACTTGAAAACATTCGCACAGGCACTTCTCTCGACATATTGGTTACTCAGAAAACTCAGTGTTTTATTTTCAAAACAAAGCAGTCTACCGAGCTGAAGATAGGCCAGCAGATATATGTTTAAAAATGACTTTTACCTGATGAAGGTTAAACTCAAAATTTTTAATTTCAGTTTTTATCTGACGTCAGGAGAAAACCAAGAATTGCAAGTAAAGACGACGCTTACTCATGTATTAAAACTCTCTGGTTTGCCTGCGTCATCCCGTCGTCCCGATGTTGACTTTTAAGGCATCTATTTGTACGAAGGAAGCACAAAACCCACTATGGTCGAATGAAGGAAACTTTGAGCACAGTCGTAAGATTATGATTGTTACAAAACCGGACAGTGTTAAGGAGACTGCGAACTAGTCTGAATAGGTGAAGCCCATGCACGCTAATTAAGAAATAGAAAATATGTACCATGTTTCTATCGAGTTTTAGAAAACAGTCCTAAGAAAGCACGCGCGTTGATTGGTTGAAAATCGTGTTTGTATAACTCGATGGAGACACAGAACTAGCGCGCGCTTGTTGACGTAGTGATGGCGCGAGCAAAGAGAATTTACATTTCGATAATCAAAGTTAACAAGTTGTTTTCCTTTTTCTCGTCGTGGTGTTTTCTAAAAGAAATAGAAAACATGTACATCGTGTTTCTATCGAGTTATACAAACACTCGTGAAAGTTTGGGAGAACTCGAAAAAGCTGTGGAAACACTCGCCTGCGGCTTGTGTTCCCACAGCATTTCTCGTTCTCCCAAACTTCCACTCGTGTTTGTATAACTCGATACAAACACGGTACATGTTTTCTATTTCTTAAATACAAACACGAGTGGAAGTTTAGGAGAAATAGGAATGCCTTGGGAACACGAGCCGCAGGCGAGTGTTTCCACAGCTTTTTCGAGTTCTCCCAAACTTTCACGAGTGTTTGTATAACTCGATAGAAACACGGAGTACGTGTTTTCTATTTCTTTTAGAAAACACCACGAAGAGAAAAAGGAAAACAACTTGTTAACTTTGATTGTCAAAATGTAAATTCTCTTTGCTCGCGCCATCACTACGTCAACAGCGCGCGCTAGTTCTGTATCTCCGTTATACAAACACGATAATTAACTAATCAGCGCGCGTGCTTTCTTAGGACTGTTTTCTAATCTATTTTACGGTTACCACTTAATGATAGAACGTAACAGACTGTATTAATCATTTTCACGCAGACTCTGCATTTTATACCCGGTCTGCAGTCTGTAGTCCGCAGTCTTCGTAAACTCAAAACTACAAGTTTTTCTTTTTCGACGTAAACAGCAAAGAAGAGAACGAATTTGGCATTTATTTTGCTCGTTTCGGTTTCGTTAAGGAGAAAAACAGCTTTAACGAGAAAAAATCCACTTCTGGTGAAAACAATAGCCATCTCCCGTGACGTAAGCGGTGGAACACAAACATTGCGCAACAGGGATTCCATATGAGAACTCTATGACGGATCGGGAAAGTGGGAGTAGTTCGGAGGATAATTTATCGGATGAGAGCGATTCAAATTTGGTGAATTTGTATGATAGTGACGTAGAAAATTCAGTTGTACCTGAAGCCGCGTCCGTATCGATTTGAGCCTCGAAGGGTCGGACAAAACGAGAAACAAGCCAGCTCCAGAACCATATGACAACAACTCAGACCGTCTTGGACACACAGACTGGTATTTAATCATTGTGCAAATAAATAACATTTTAAGCAAATCAATTGAAGCCGACACGTAGTCAGATTAACACGCAAATAAAATCTCACGAAGTTCTGTTGTTGTCTTTTTCGCGACCATTCGATGTTGGATGTACTAAAAAAATGCGAGTGTCAAGTATGTCAGCCAATGCCGACTGCTCACGAAAATGTTTGTTGCGCTGAAATCGGACAAGTCTGGCAAAAAGTAGAAGATCAGAGGCCAGACATACAAATGAAATGTATTACCGAGTATCCAGAATTTCAGTCAACCTGTCTTGATGTTTGAGTGCATGAAACTGCTTATTAATTACGCATTCAGACAGCAGCACGGCGCAGATAATCACACCGGAAACGAGTATGTTTACTTTTTTTTAACTATCGCGGTTCAATTATCAAATTGACCTCGGTCGTATTTAAACTGGTTTTATTGAAATAGTTATTTCTCTGTCTTTTTCGTGTAGGAGATTTGGATACATAATTGCCTATCGGCAACTTGTTCTTTGGTGCTGGGGTTATCTGGGTAATATGCAAAAAACGGTAGACTGATCTCCACGGCGAAGAGAGGAAAAGAAATAAAATAAAACAGCAATGAAATTAAAACAAGTACAATATAATATTGTTAATATTATCTGGGTAAACATGTCCTAGTTGCGCTTGTGCTGTAAACAGGATCCGAAGCACCTTTTCAGCCGATTTTGTTGCTGCTGGAGACTGTATCGTCGGTAGAAAGTCTCGGACTTTGCTTTGTCAGCTCCATTTTCACCACGAAACGTTTTTCGTAACAATCCGGAGAAAAATGATTGTTGCAAATAACCGAATGCTCCGTCGGCTCTACGAAATTGGCCCCCTTCACTTGAACAATTTTTACCCACTGCCGCCTCAAATTAGCGTCGTTTGGAAACTTATGCATAGCATGGGCTGTTTATTCGGATTCAGTACTGCAAAACTGAACTACACAGCATAAAGATGTGGCGCTTTTCCAAAAGAAACCATGTAAACATGAGTTTATTTCACAATGTGTTCAAGAGAGACCGTCTGGCTTCATGTAACCAAAGGTCCACCCGTGACGTCATTTGGAAGATTGCGCAATTTAAGATGGCGGATGTTAAGAACTTTGAAGCAATTTTTCAACGTAAAAGCTGGCTGGATTGAACAAAAGGTCCACAGATTTGGCACGTGTCATGCATGTACTAAACGACTATGAGGTCCCCAAAATAGTATTTTTCGGGTTTACATGCCCTTTAAGCAGATCAGAAGACTGAGGTCCTATTCAAATTATTTAAGGTTGACGAGCCTGAAGACAGAGATTTGTAGTGTCAAGTGCAACTGTGCCTATGATTTTCGACAAAGACCCTGCCATTAGATCAAGATTCTCAACAGCTTAAGTTGGACTGAATATATCTTTTTATCATATGACTTCTATAGCCTATACGTGTACAAGTCCAGGAGTACAAAAATAACATATTTGACAATACTCCAATTCTACTCACCCATATACCTGCCACAATCCCGATACCAAAATTTCTAAAAGTTAATTTCATGACCTGCTCTCCGATACCGAAACAGAAGAGCGAAAAGCCAATAATGAGCTGTGCGATGGCAAACTTTCTTGCCTGTTTCACATTCGCTACATCGTCCGCCATGTTTATATATCATCGGCGTTTCAGCTGACGTCACTGTCTTGCGTACAAAATGCATCACGCTACAATCCACTAAAGGGACACGAAGCAAGTTCTCCCCTCCTCCGACTTTGAATGTTGATAATCAGGTGATTTTTCACCTTTTTGGAATCTACGGCCGGAGTGGCATGTAATAAAACCCGAAACAACGAAACGAAACCATCAACTACGGCCTTGATCTCTGTCACGTTACTATGGCAGCCTGATCTCGCATTCAGATGCACGTCTGTGACATCGTGACATCACAAATTCGCGCCAGGCCTGCAAAGATGGATGAGCACAAGCACGACGAGCACGAAGACATCAAGTGAAAAGTGGATATTTTTCACATTTTAAATGGTATTCTAGCTTAAACTGGAAATACGTGCAACATATCATAAATACGTAGGTCATTATCAATAGCATAAAATTTGCATAACACAGTTGACTGATCAGCGCCATCTGAACTATTATTAGAAACTCTGTACAAACATTTTGGGAATAATAAAATTTCTTTCCATCATCCGGAAGGTCGGCTCCTTTTCGGCATCAAAGATTTCCTTATATTCATTCAACCCAGTCATACTTTATTTTACGTCATTACATGATTACAGTTTACTCGAGACTTCGAGACTGTTCAACGTGCAGCGAGCCCGAGATTCTGAGACTCTTGTTTAGAATGCCGAGATTTCGAGACTGGGCTGATATTTTCCGAGACGCATCATTTTCCATAGACCATTCTATACCTCTACATAGGCTTGACGCTGATCATATATTTGTTAATCTTACTAACGAGACACATGTAAGCTACAATTAACAGGAAGTCACTTATATTGTTGCGGATTTTGCATTTCTTGAATAGTCATATGCTTAACGATCAATTAAACTACGAACCACTTAAGCTGGCACGAAGTAATATATAACATAATAACTGACCTTTACATTTTTTGTTCCAAATGGTTTCTTTGTTATTGCGTTAAAATAAATTTAAAGCTTTGACTCATCGTGCAAACGTCTTTTCTGGACTCTTAGCCGCATTACAAATGAACGGATTGGACAAAAAGTAATTAACATATATTTTCGAAAGTAACGAGTCCGCATGCTCAAAGTGACGATAAAGTTTAATGTTTGTCTAATTGAAAGTAACTTCTGAAAGTAGAACCCTTCAAATCAAGTTAAATCAATAACGTAACTTAGATAGTAAATAAACCAACTAATAAGACTAAGAAATTTGTCTTCTTTGTCGTAAATTATGGTCCGGTTTTTGTCTTATTTCCTCGTAAGCCTGGGGAAAGGGTTGAGGTAGCACGCCCCCTTCCCCCCGCCCCCTCCTTAAGCCCCTTAATATATCTACCAATCTGTTCACTTCAAATCACTCAATTTGATGTTGTATGCATTGCATCTAAATGTCTTTTACTTGACATAATCGATAATCGCGTTACAGTCATACCGTCACACAGACGCTGGAAAAAAAACAAAACAAAAAACACATCCAATGTCGATAAAACAATCCTTAAATACATGGTTGCCATAGAAACATGAAACCAAGTGAACCAACAACTGACAGTAAAATACTCCTTGATAATTTCTAGGGAAAGTCACATAGTTCACTTTCTAAAGCATGAACGCTGTTAATGCGAGAAAAACCCCTGTGTCAGGATTTATCTGTTTGACATTTCCTTGTTTGATTAATGGATGCTAAGTTAGTTAGTTGGCAAATTGGTTAGTTAGTTACATAGATTAAGTAACTAAACAACTTTAAGCTTTAAAATACACCCGCCAATTTGAATGTCAAACATTTTATATATATATTGGGACCCTTAAAAAAAATTGCTCAATGTTAAAGTGCCTAGAAAGTAAAAAAATAATTGCTGCTTATTTGAAAGACTTTTCAAAGTGAAGAAAAATGGTGTTTTCATTTTTGGAATATCATATTTCGTTTAAGTAGAATTCTACTAGTATACTAATGCAAATGCTGCAATCTGATTGGCTGAGCTACTCGTATACCATCAGCCATTGGAGTGCAGCAGCTTGCCGGTCATCCTCGAAATGCGATGTTTTTATAGTTTTTCCGAGGTTTTGGAAGGAAATTTAGATGTAAACGTGTAATAAAATTCCTGAGAAAAGTAAAAGAAGCACATTTACGGTTTCTTGACTTTAAAAACTTGAAAATATTGAAAAAGCGGTTACGCGCGTAAACAACTGCAAATTTGCCAAGGACAGTTCGATACGTGCAACTTTGTTAAAGGGTAAAGTTCAATAATGCAGTGAAAAATCTTTGGAAACCGTTCACAATGTTAATTTCAGTTCGAATTCTACTAAAACAATTAGATTATTCGCTCTCGATTGCTATTGTTAAGTAGAGATATTCACGTTTTTGTATCATGCAAATGAGGAAAGTGATGACGTAATAAATAGTTCCACTTAAACAGTGAAATACTGAATCAAGGATATCTCCAGAAATATTGAAGCAGTGTTTCTCAAACTTAGAATCGGAAAGGAACCTCGAAAAAGAAACAGAATGACACATACTATGTTTTTGCCATGGCAACACCATTGACTCCAGTCTCTTTATGTGAAAAACAAACCATCCCCCCATTTACAACCTTTTAAAGTGGGTCGACAGAGGGTTTGCTCGGACCCTCATGGTTTCCTTATGTCTCAACTCTTTCCATTAGATTGTTTCGAGTGGATGATCCATGTTTGAGATAAAATCTGGTAATAGTCCACTTTCGAATTCGCCAGGACCGCTGAATAAAAGCACGAACATCGCATCTGTATAGCGTTAGCCTCGACCTTAAAAAAATATTCATAAATGCCAGCGGGAAAGTGTCACAAATTTGAAAATTAAACAGTACACAGAGCTGTTAATATTTTACTTTAGGTCGAGGCTTACCCTGTACAAATACGTTGTCAGTGCTTGTATTCAACGGTCATGGCGAATTCGAAACTGGACTATTTTAGTCTTAATTAAAACAGGACCAGCGGAATAATTATTGTCATGGCAACGGCACCATGTGCATCGTTTTGTTTCTTTTTTGATCAAGTTTAAAGAACACAGCTTAAATATTTTTTGAGATATTTGTGATTGAGTGTTGTCCTGTTTTAGTGGAACCACCTAAGACGTCATCACTTTCCTCATTTGCATAATACAAAAACGTAAATCAGTATAATAACTCTAACGCAGTGCGTTCTTAGGCTTGAGAATACCGTTAACCAAATCACAGATCCAGATCCATAGCTTTAACATGTTAAAACAATCAATCTGCACAAGTGCTATTTTGTCTCAAACCAAAGAAAAATTTGGAATTTTAACACTCGTTCCACAGGAATGCTTTGCACCAAAAATCAAATACAAACTCTGATCCAAGATCTGAACAAGTGCTTTAATGATATCCTTATCAATTGATTATTTCCATTATTATATTACTTATTGGATTCATCGTCAATTTTTCGTATTTTTTTCAGTCAAATATAAGAAATGTCATAATTAGTCTATGAAGACATAGGCAATTTTAATTGCTCTACACTTCGTATTTGAAAAATTCCTTCAAATTGTACTCGCCTAAACGCTCGTAGTATAAATCCCTAACTCGGATGCGATTACCTGTACTAATTAATGTGAATTTAATTTTTTTTCACATCTGATGTGAATAATTTCTCTAAATTATTCTCCAGTCATGCACCTTTTGTATTTTCTGTAATTTAGTTACTCGTATTAGCATGACAAAGTATTTTTAAACGTATAATTAAGCGCAAACTTATTTATGACAAATTTTTAAACTACCCTTCGTAAACTAATCTTTTTATGTAATAATACTGACGTGGTCCATATGCCAAACGCAAGCAATTTATGCGAATAATTTAATTCTATCATTGCAACTGTTAAAAAGCAACAAATCAGAGCAGAAGTTCTATTCCAACTCCTGTTTGTTTGAAGGCATAATAAATACTTACACAATGAACTTACACATTTGGAAGAAACTGCAGTCTCGGGCCACACTCAAGACCTCCGAGACAGGGCGAGAGCCATACGTATGCAAAACAGAGTATACAGTCTTAACCAGTACGGACTGACCTGGGCTGGCAAATAACATGCTTTTTTTTCCTGCGGTAGATTGGTTTTGACTACAAATGGGTTTGTTTACTTAACTTTGTCATGGAATCGGCTCACGTGCCATCTACGAAAGATTCGTGAGAAATTTTCGCAACGAGCGAGTTTAGACAAAGAAAGATGTAATAATTAAGAGCAGATTTGCTTTCACTACTTTAAGTAGTGCATTTAGTTTACCAGTTAAGGTCTCTAAAACGTGTGTTTTCCACCCGCTCCCGGAACCAATCCGATCGCAGGATTTGTTGAATTCCGCCCGGTCACGAACTAAGAAAAAAAGCTACTTACTTTTTGTATTTATCTTGACCAGGAGCCCATTACTAGGAGCCTGCAACTCCCATGATAAGCCAATGCAACGGCATTTTTACAAACCGGTCTATTTTTAGATATTTTTCCGGCGAAATATAGGCGAGTTCCAGTCTACATGAGCACGCCTCGGTAAGGATAAAACAATGCGGCCTCACGTGAACATGTCGACATTAGTCCGTGCCTGTGAATGCAATTGGTTACTGAGATTCCTGCGGGGATCTGACTTCGAGATAAATTCAAACTAAGAGAAGATCGGTCTGTGAAAACGCCGTGACAGGAATATGGGGTAGTTGCAGGCTCCTCGTGATCGGCTCTTGCCTTGACATATTGTTGAACAACAAGACGGATGCTGCGAGATATTTACGAGGTAAATTCTTCACGAACACAATTACGCGTTAAACGTAAGATTTTCATTCACTGCTTCATCATAGGGTGGAAGTATGTCAACCTGAGAAGTTTGGTAGCCTGATGCAACGTCTTCGTACGGAGGAGGTGTATTTTCAATTGCTAAAGAACCAGAAAGCTGAACTATTTGGGGTTGATCTCCCTGTGCCTCTGAAGAAACAGTTTGAAATTCAACGATGCCATCGCCTGCTGGTATTGCAACGGAGGTATAAGACCGAGACAAGTCCTGCACGGTTTGGTAACCTAAAGCAACGGATTCATACGGGGGAGGTGGATTTTCCGCCGCTGATGAAGAATCAGGAAGCTGAACTATTTTGGGGTTGATCTTCTTGTGCCTCTGAAGACACAGTTTGAAATTCAACGATGCCATCGCCTGCTGGTATTGCAACGGAGGTATAGGACCGAGAAAAGTCACAGGAATTCAGCCTAATGAATCATGTATGGTGATTTATGTGATGATGCAATAGTCGTATTTGAATGGTAACAAATCATTACTATGCTGTTATTTGGTTACATAAAATGATCTCTGAATCATAGGCTGTAGTGCGGTGTGTACACATAGGATCTTCGGAGGAATCATAACTCGTATGCCTAGTGAACATATGAACTCTTTTCTGGAATCATAACCTTGATGCATTGTACGAGTTGTTATCATCAGATGAATCATAAGGCCGGTTGGAAGTGAGCCCAGAACATCATCGGTAGAATCATAATACGATGTGATGTGTGCACTGAACATCATCCGTGGAATCATAAAGCCAGCGCGATGCGTGCACATAACATCGTCAGTAGAATCATACGACGATGCGATGTGTGAACAGAACATCATCAGTAGAATCATACCACGATGCGATGTGTGCACAGAACATCATCAGTAGAATCATACGATGATGTGATGTGTGCACAGAACATTATCAGTAGAATCAGAATCATTTTATATATTAATTATCCCCAGATTTGGGAGATATTGTGAGGGGGAGGGGGGGGGAGGGGCAAAGCCCTTCTTGTTTTCCGGCGTGCCTCATCTAGACACGAGGGGGGTTGGGAGAATTCTCGAAAGTTATGCAAACCCTCGACTGCATCTCGGGTTTGCGTTTAACTTTCGAGAATACTCCCAACCCCGCGAGTGTTCAGATTAGGCTATATAAATATGGAAAAAAAGTTCTCTATTGCTTTTACAAAATATTTCTCAAAATTAATTCGACAAACGAATGGAAATTGTGTTTATTAACTTCTTGATCCAAAAAGATTTTCTCAATACATGCTCTAGACAATCATTTTTCCTACTAACCAATCAAAACGCGCATCTGATAACGAAGAACCAATCAAATTTCGCGTTACAAAAGTCAAATTCAAGTTCAAAGTTGTGGACATCGTCAGCGAGCAAGCGAGAGCCGAGTAAATGAAAGGAATATTGGCTTTGAATCCTCCTAAATCTTCGGGAGAAATGCCTAAAGTTCGGTAAAAACAGACGAAATGTTCAAAGAATTTCGATTCTCTAAGGAAAGAACTTCAAGATGAATGCCACTGTGCTTGATTGCTCTTGAAAATAACGTGAACTTGCCCGATTTGGCAGCCCGAGAAGATGGTTGAGAATTTGAATCGCTCACCTTGCTTTGTGAAGTTTTGCTGGTTTGGAGCAGCGGATCTAGATTGCTGAGGTAGCTGCTGGATCCAACGGAAGACTTGCATTTTCTGATCGGCTTGTCTGGCTTGTGGATTTAGGGCAGATGAGAGAACGTTGCTGCACACCTGAAGCTGCTGCGAAGGGAATTCATTCTGTGGCCTGACAGCGTCATTGACAAACCAGCATCTGACCACAGTGTTATAGCTGTCGCCCTGAGGCAGTGATTGGTATAAACCAGCCGCTTTGCTGACCTCTTTCATCGTGCTCTCTGGTACATTTCTCGTAGTTTGTGGCGGTGTCCCCCTCGGCGTGTTTTGCTTGTCTCGTCATGGCCCATGGTTGCGTGTTGCGTATCATTCGCTGGTTTCATCCTTGAGGAATAGAAAACTGGACTTCGTCAAGTTTCTTTGCCCTTCTTGTCCACGTCGACAGAATTGAAATACAGGTTGTCATGAAACCAGACATTGTATAGAAGTGATAACGGCGCTCTCTTTCAGACGCTGCAGGTCTTCACGCTCAATGGCGCAGGTTTGTGTTTGACGTTTTGCTCCCCGTGCTTCTTCATGTCTTTAATGGCGTCTAACATTTGGTTGGACTGCTGGAACGCTGGGTCGGTAGCAATGTGGATGCCTTTCTTGTACGGGGGGTTTTCAAATAGCGGTCTAAACCATTCCTAAATCCCAGCAGTTTGCTTCTACAACTATAGTTTTCTGACTTTTCTCCATCTTTGTTTCGTGCCTCAGCGTAAAAATACCCTCAAATTGGCATCCAATTCTGTTTTTGTTTTTAGACCAATATCTCCATTAATTCCTCTTGCCGAAGCCCATTTTGAATGAAAGAAGTTCACGACAATCATTGCCAATGTAATAGTAGATTTTTACACAGATGTCATTTTTTGAACATTTGACAGCAAACACGACAACTGATCGGCCGTGTCAAGTTTGATTTGAAACATTCGCAGTCTGTAGCATGTAGTTCGCGTTTAATTTTATTGTACATTTTTTTTTTAAAGTAGGGTTTGTTTCAGTTTTTTGCAAATTAAGGTCTTTTTAATGACTGAGGAAAAACTGATCAGTTTGATATCCCTGAAAAAACAAGCTCCAACAAATTTTATGTTATTTGCTAGCCGGCAGCTGTCTGTATTTGGGAAAAACTGTACCTGAGGTCTTGAGTACATCCTGACCAAGATGGACAAATAACAGGTGTTACGGGTTACAACACTTAATGACAACCCCAGTAATATCAGCAAAAGCTTTATTCTGGAAGCACTGTGGGGCCACAGGCACCTAATGTTTGACTGGAAAAAGTAGGCTTTAGTGCTGGGCAGGCAGAATTTCATGGTTAGGAACTTTTGGGCACCTCATATTTATTCTTAGACCACACGCACAGCATTGTCAGAGAGTAAAATCTTAGAGACACATATGCATGAAAAATTTCAAATGGCTTTCTTTGCTGCTTTGTTTGACTCTGTTTAATTTTTAAATTTTACATTGTTTTACAGTGCACCAAAAAGCTTGAAAAGCTGCCAAAGTTGGAAAATTTCAGAGCAGTCCATAACTGGGCTGCAGATGGAAAAATCCTGGAGACCGCTAGAGCGGGTGCAATTAGCCAATCAGATTATAGGACTACTGAGATGCTGGCGGAAAAAAGTGAAATACTTATTACCAGTTTGCCAAATTTTATGGTGCGAAGAAAGTCACTCGGATTTTTTGCTTTCTTTGTTCATATTGATGTCAGAAAATATCGAAAAAAGAAACCCAGAGTCAGGTGGGCTTTTTTGAGCATGTGCAGATTACTTAATAAGCTTGCATCCTCAGTGCGCATGCAATTGTAAAACTTTAGGAAGCCACCTTAATTGGACAATTCTAACAAATGAAAGGATAATAGTTGTGCTGACAATGGAAAGGTGTAGACTTTGGTCCGTAGGTCAATGTTTTAATGGAGAAGGTCACTTCAAAAAGCTTACTCTTTTTGCAACATCATCCAAAGCAAGTAAATATTCAGCTTTTCCACTCACTGAAGTTTCAACCTCTAAAGTGTTCGCTATTTAAAAAAAACAATTATAAAGAAGGGACTTGGGGGCTACCATATTGAAACTGTCTTAACAGCCAGGCCATGTTTATCTGATGTCAGCCTGTCTGACTCAAAATAGGCAGGAAGAGAAAAACCTGCAATTGACTTGGCATCCTTCACAAGGTCAGCAAAAGCTATTTTTCCAAGTGATTATCCTCTTATTATCTTCAATGCTATCATGTTGGAGTTTGGAGCATGTTTGACTCAAAATAGGATGGCTCAAGAGCAGCCATAACCCTGAGTGGTAGTTAAAAACTCTTCGGAAGCTATTTGGACTAAATCCCTTGTACAGAATAACGACACAAAAATGCAGCCTGGCTGCTGACCTGAGTACTGTTCTAAATGGTAGCAAAGATATTTGAATTTTGGGCTTCTTTGGAGTCGACAGAAAACCTGCACTTAAGAGGCTGAAACTTTGGTGTGTGGCTAAACTTATTGCAAGGTTTTTATTAGTTGACGACAAAAATTATGCAATTTTTGGAGTGACCTTCTCTCTTAAGTTTAGACTTTACTTGATTATCAGTATTAATAGTAAATTCAGGGGTTGCATTATGTTTTCAGCAGGGCAACTGGTTTACACAGGTGGGCAAAACTCTTTGAATGGAACTTTTGAAATTTTACCCAGTGCCTGACCTTTAATGAAACCACTGAAATCTAGTCAGTCTGAGGCCATTATAACTTATACATTGATAACAGTGTGGTAGGAATATGATAGAGTGGGCAAAATAATATTTTAGTTGGGACATTTTTCAGCATTTGAAGACAAATTTATTACAGTCACCTCAAAGGGTTTTAACTGCCAAATTCATTTCTAAGTATTTGTTGCAATCTTTTATGCATCTTTTACAGTTTTTATAGGTAGAGTGGTTTTCAATTGAGTGAAGTAAAACCAAAACAAAACCAGTTACTTATTAATTAGACTACTCAGACCATTTGGAACAGGAGTAAAACCAACACCATTTAGTAATTGCCTAATTACTTCTAACACAGAATTGAAAACTGCTCTAACCATCTGATTACTGATTTACTGGCACTATGAGTGATGTTTGGAAATTCTCTCAAACTTGTACAAACTTTTGAGTGACTGCAATTTGAATGAATTTTCTGATATCACAAGACTAGTAGTGTAAATCCTCAACCAGGCTTTACTAGATTATTCTTACAAAATACTAAGTAAATCACATATTCAGTATTTTTATTTAATTTTATTTGCAAAAACTTGGTAGTTTGGTACACTTTGTTGTCATCCTACAGCAATTTAGCTGATTTGAACATTTTTATACCGAGTTTCTGCAGAATTATGTCATTTTTTAATGAAATTAGTTTGACTGTTGAAAATTGCCAATCATGTTGGGTATTTCGATTGCACTGAGTCCCTGCTGTATAATTATGTTTGTGCTTTGAGTGTTTTTCTGTGTGTGCTTTTTCTTTTTTTTTTCTCTTCAACCTTAGTAATGTAACTTACCTTAGGTAAATTGGCCTCCTAGCCTTCTTAACTCTTAGGTAATTTTAGGAGGTCAATATCCCTCTCCATTGTAATTGAATTGTTGTGTTAAATAAAGTTGTTGTTTGTTGTTGCTTACAGTTTGTAGTACCAATAAAATAATTATTTTTGTTTGGACTTGAAAACAACATTTGCCCATGCCCAAAAGGAAAATTTCTACCCAGGCTGCTAATTACTATCCAGTTGGCATCATCAATGTGACTTGAAATATATTCAAAACCATGTTATGAGTCCAGTCATGGTTTTAACAGAACAATGAGTATCATTACTTTAAATCATAATCATGATTCCAGACCTGATTGAAACGGTACAATTGGCATCAAAGTAATGATTCATGGCTATGAATCATGTTATGATTCCAGATATGAGTAGAACAGACCAGTCAGCATCATAGCTATGATTCCAGACATGATGTTACACATCAGTTGGCAATAGGCTATGATTCATATGACTGTCAATCATTATTATGATTCCAGACATGATTTAACACACCAGTTTGCATCATAGCTATGATTCATATGACTGTAAATCATGGTTACGATTCCAGTCATGATTTCAACACACCTCAAAACATCATGGTGATGATTTAGAGAGGACTGGAATCATACTATGGTGTTAAGGGTACAGATCAAATCATCATATGATTTGTTACCATTCAAATACGACTATTGTATCATCACATGAATCACCATACATGATTCATTAGGCTGAATTCCTGTGAGTCAGCCTGCACGGTTTGGTAACCTAAGGCAACGGATTCATACGGAGGAGGTGGATCGTCCCTTTCTCTAGAATCCGGAGACATGACTATTTGTGGTTGGCTGTCCTGTGCCTCTGGACTGACAGTTTGGCGTGAAATGAGTCGTATGTCTCTTTGCATTGGAACGGCCACAGGGACATCACTAGACTCCTGAATCACGGAGTAAGTAGCATTAGCAGACTTAAAATAGCAATAATAACCTAATAGTAGTTTTAAAACAGAATTCTCAGTTTTGACTACTTCTCTGCATACCTCTTCGTCACCTAATAGCGAAGTGCGCGAAGTCTAAAAATAGAATGCAAATCACTGAATTCCCCGCGAGACTCAGTCGACATAAGCTTGTTCTGAGGGAAATACAGGGAATATAAGCGAAATTTTTGTTTCACAAGTGTTTTAGGAACACCGGCTTTTGCTCTTAAAGAAATCTTCAAAATCATCCACCATTCCAGTTTGTTTGTCTGAGTCTTGTCTGAGTCATGACGTCACTCGCGCGCTTCGCTATTGGCGCGTGATCAAGAAGGCCTGCAAATACACTTGATCAATTATAGGTTTTTTTGTGATTGGATACCCGTAATGAAACAGAAATCTACGCCATTGGTGAATCAGTTATGTACCTTCACATAGAGGTAACAAGCACGAAACTAATACTTTTTGGCAGAGTGCACTGCTTCAGTAGAAATTAAAAGTACACCTAATAAGCGGCCAACTGTTAAGTGACCATTTCGCCTTCAGCGGACCAACTGTCAAAGCCCCGAAACTGTTGTCAATAAAATGCAGTAAGAAAAACCCTTTATAACTGGCCATCTCTATGAAGAGGCGGGTGTTACGTTTTGTTCATTAGGACTGATAAGGTTTTTTTATTGTCCTTACCCTCATTACGCGGCCCCCAAAAGTTTCCCGTAGTCAAACCCCTCGGGGAAATGGGGAGTTACGGCTTGATAGGGATTGACAGCTTAAGAGGCTGTCTCTGTAAAACCCGACCAGTGATTTTATTTTTCTCATAAGCTGGGAATTCGAAGCCCTTACTTAGTCAATCACTAATTTTACTGAGTTCATATGTGACAGGTGTCCTGCATACTGCTAGGATTAGCACTGCCAAATTCATCATGAGTGGCAGAAATCTACGCCATCTTCATTCACTTGTCACCACCACTCATGATGAATTCGGCAGTGCTGATCCAAAGCAATATGCAGGACACCTGTCCCATATGAACTCAGTAAAATGACCTTGCTCTCCATGAGTTCTCGTAGCTCAGTGGATAGAGTGCTCGCCCGGTGTTCGGGAGGTCATGGGTTCGCTTCTTGTCGGGGACTCAGATTTTTCTTTGTCCCACGCTCGTGTCATGTTGAATATTTCATATTTCACATTTAATAGCCCTTTTCACGGTTAGTTTTTTCTCATTTGCATTACAATGTAATCCAACGTGGATGAGAGGCAATTTCGGGCTAAAACTGCAAAACAGCCCGAAATTGCCTCGCATACATGCTAAATTTTATTGTAATGCAAATGAGCAAAGGTAACCGTGAAAAGGGCTATAACCGTGCTCAAAATTCACCATCTTCATTCACTTATCAACTTGGAAGTATATGACCGTCACGCTCGACTCAGATGAGAAACGTATAAATGCACTTTGTATACAAACCTACAGCTTGAAGGAAAAGCTGGCAGTCTAAATGCTGCCTAAAGTTTCAAGGATCTCTACAAAGGACCTAAACTTCAATCTTGGAGCCAGCTAGGTAAGATATTCACGTGAATTTATTTATCGGAGCAGTCTACGAAGGGGAGTATGTTAGTTACTCACTGGATTATTTTCAAAATTTCCTGACCTTTAAGGGGTCGCTAGCTTTGAAAACTTAGTGGGCAAATTAATTTTATTTTTTGTTTTAAATTAGGGTCATTTGTTCTTTCTATTCATGTAGTTCAGCAATTTCAAACAGGTGCCACAGTTTTTAAAACGTGCCTTCGGAGTGAGTTATTTTCGTGTTTGGTTCTCAAAACTCGATTTAACGGGTAGAAAATCGTTTTTACCTGTTTAAGGAACAACATGTTATTGTAATTGCAACATGGCTGAACAGACTGTTATGATATATCTACAGTTGGAAAAAAAATTGGGACAATTGAGCGAACATTAATTTTTTAGAGCGCCGGCAATATGTGCTATCTTTGCAGTTTCGGCAGGCATGCAAATTGTGTCAAGCGTACCGAACTTCAAACTGACAATCCTAGAAATATTCAATTAGTAGTTTTGATCAAAAAAAAATCCATTTCAGTGACTGACTAGGTAAGGGCTTCGAGATCCTAGCCTGCGTTGCAGAGAAACTAAACCCCGGGGTTTAGTTTGTGAAGTATATATGACGTGAAGTATATATGAAATAATTCATATTTGTACTGCGGTTGTACATGAATGTGAAGAGTGATCATCGAAGTAAATTTTCCAATTTAAGCAATTGGAAAGAAGAAGCCTGAAAAAAATCAGGGCTTCAACGGGATTCGAACCAGTGGCCTCCGCGATACCGGTGCGATGCTCCGGTATCGCTGAGGTCACGGGTTCGAATCCCGTTGAAGCCCTGGTTTTTTTTTCAGGCTTCTTCTTTCCAATTGCTTACATTGGAAAATTTACTGCGATGATCACTCTTCACATTATAATAAATTATACTGTTTTGAAAGTAGATTTACAAATACGTTTTCTTTTTACCTGTCGTGGGAGATTGCTAGGGTAACTTATTCTGAAAACGATTACCGCAGTGACAGCCTCGAAAACTCCAAGAATCAAAATTATTGTAAGTATAGTTATTTCTGCATCAAAATGTTCGCTTCTTCTTCTATTCAATAATGCAACGACCGAGCTGTAGAGGATGATAATACTGCCACTACCCATCACAGTAATAAAAGAGCAGCTCTTGAACCAACAAACCTGGAAGTTAAACAAGATCACAAGTAAAGATCACAAGTAAACTTTGGTTGGAAATGATTTTCTAACATCTTGAACTAATCCTGAATAACTGGCGCAGATATAGGAGTTTTTGAAACCCCTGTGGGCGTAAGTCCGGAAATTTTTTAAATTGAGGTCCTCGGAAATTGGATTTCCAGCAATCTGCGGCCATGTCAGCTTGTTATATTGGCTCATCTTTTGTTTTAATTTAAGAGGCCCGACCAATGCCCTCTGAACCCCCCCCCACCCCCCCCCCTCCCCAAGATTCAACCCAGGAATAGCAATGGCTCTCAGAGCCGTCAAGGAGCCTTCCTAGAGTGAAGGAAAGATGTCAGTTGCTGGGTGGTCTACCACGATAATAATAATAATAATAATAATAATAATAATAATAATAATAATAATAATAATAATAATAATAATATAATAATAATAATTTTAATAAACAAACAATTTATTGATCGGTAACAAACGCTAACATTAAAATCCTATATGCAATTAATTCGCTGAAAAAAAAAACAAACTATTCCGTCAAAACACTATTTACAATTTCTTTCGATCAAAACGAAGAGCACTTAGATTTGATCAGAAAAAAAAATGCAATTAATGAAATAATAATAATAATAATAATAATAATAATATTCTAGCAAATGTCAGGACGTGTTTTTTTTTTAATTAATCTTTTTTACAGGCATGCGAGCCGGCTTTAATTAATGTTATTAGGTTTTCACTATTTTACACTAATTGACTTTAACATGGACTGTAAATAGTTAGCGAAATTGATAGTAACCAGTTGCTAATCTTTCTAATAAATTTTAGGACATCGTTTTTTAAATTAGTCTTTTACAGGCATGCGAGCCGGTTTTAATTAATGTCATTAGGTTTCCACTATTTTACACTTAGTCATAATCCCTGAAGGAACATAGGCTACGTTAATACGCCCTATGTTCTTTAACAAGCCCAGCATCTAGAAGTACAACACTGCTTAATAATAACAATAATAACAATAACAATAACAATCAAACTTTATTAAAACATCACAATAAATTACAAGATTAAAAAGAAAGGCTAAAAAGAACATTTGAGATATTATTATTATTATTATTATTATTATTATTATTATTATTATACTTACTCATACTCAGTGATAATACTTTATATGATAAAAAAGAAGAAAAGAACTATAGTATTATAAAAATATTTTTTGTATATATTTACATAATTGGTGACGGTGATAATGATAATGATAATGATAATGATAATGATAATGATAATGATAATGATAATGATAATGATAATGATGATGATAATGATGATGATGATGATGATGTTAATGATAATGATAATGGCACTGACAGTGACAGTGACAATGATAATGACAATGATAATGGTAATAATAATAACAATAACAATAACAACAACAACAATAATAATATAGACCATTTTTATGCGAGAACTGTAATGTTTTTTTGCAACAGTTATACTTTTCTTAATAGAGTTGAATGAAAACACAGGTGTTTTCAGTAAACGATTGATAATTTGCTGTTCTTACTGTTTTAGAAATTGTAATAATAATAATAATTACTCAGATGTTCTTTTAACCTTTTTAGTCTTGTAAGTAAGTATTGTGAAGTTTTAATAAAGTTTCTCTTATTATTAATAGATAATAATAATAATAATAATAATAATAACAACAATATAAATAAACACAAACACTGCACAAGGCGTCAACATTTTATGGTATCTAGTCTCTTGTCCCTTGTATGGGTGGCCTGTATCTTTCAGGTGTTCCGCAAAAATAATCAAAGTTGGTGGGGAGTTTTAAAATCCTAGAAACTCCTTTCTCCAGGACAAGGTTAACAAGTTCACTCTCCAAATTCTCCAAAAGTTGTCTTTTTTCGAGTCTAGTTAAAGAACAAAAACAAACAAGAAAAACACGCTAGTTCGGTCGCTTACCATATTTTTGCGTGCAGTACTTGACTCTGTGCGAGTGACAGCGATTCCCAGGCTACCTGTAGTCAACATCTAAAACAACATTGACATGTTATTAACAAGCCAAACAATGTGCCCCTTCCTCCCGTGTATTTCCTAAAGCATTCCCTCAATAGTACCAGAAGCACCTTAAATTATTTACTTCAGAGATATTCAGGTGTCAATGGTGACGTCACCCATTTCATAATGTCCGCAATTTAAGAACCACCATTTTGGATTTAAAAAAGAAAAACAGTTATAAAAAGGTCAACTGACCAGCTCCCAAATGGATGGGAAAATTTGGGATAAGATCCAGATTCGAGTTAATAGACATTAATGCTAAAAGAACAATTTGAGTAAAGAGCCCAGTGAAATTATGGTTGCCATTGAAACGTCGCTTGACAACATTATTCTCACACCTAATAGTCTCTCGTAATTCTTAGAGACAATCAAAGAGTTAGACCGTCTTAGCCCAAACGTTGTTTTGTCCCCAAATCCCCCCCACCTCCCCATCCTCCCCCATGTTCTGCATTTTACCCTCTTTCGGCATTCCTGCGTATCTCCAGTTTGCATCCTGCAGTCCACAGTTTGCATTTTGCACTGTGTTTGCAACACGTAACCTACTAGCAGGCTAACGTTGGAGTAGCCGCGAGCGCGAAATCGAGCGGCGAGGCTACGAGACGAGAAACTTCTTGGCGCCTCTTCGCCAGACTCATTCCCGCCGGATCACTTTGTTTTTTCGCCGCTCGCGCACGTGACTCAAAGGTGAGCCAGCTCGCAGGCTAGGTAAAATGCAGTCTGCAGACTACAAACTTCCGTGTCATCATTTTCATGATTAAAACAGTAGCCGTAAACAGCCTGACCGGGGCGTTATTCAGGCTAACCTGAGTGATATTTAGGCTGACCAGAGTCCAATCGAGTAATGAGGAAAAGTATTCTTTCTTTCTATGGGCAAGAATCTCGCTCCTCAAGGGTCATTGACATCATCTCTATGTTCGTCCATGCGGTTTCTTTCAAGTGGTGTGCAGTTTTGCGAACTTACGACTGTCGAGGCACCTTATTGTGGCTGCGGCGAATAAGTTGCTTATTTAAAGCATATTTAAGTATCCTTGGAGACACGTCTTCAACAAATGTGTACATAGTTTTGATCGGTTTCAGATGTTCTCTTCTCTTCGACCAAAACTCCCGATACTTTCTGCTCAATAAATCTCTGGCCTAGATTTTCGCCGTTTCATTGTTTCCCAAGTGAAATAGCTCCATAGTTGTTGCCCCAACGCCAGGACGATCCAAACTCTTGTTCATAAACAGAATAACTGTCCCTAGTTTTGTTTATAAAAGCACAGGCACCTTTTGTGTCAATTTACACGGTCCAGAATCATAGAGTTGCGATCAGTATAAAACACGGATTGCGGAGTCAGTGCTGAATACAAACTGAGTATAAAACACGTCACGGACTGACAAAGTAAAACGCAGATACGTAATACTTGTATCAACGAGAACAGAGCCCCTCCCAGGGGGGGGTGCATGTTCCCAAGATCCCTTAACCTTTTTGGATTTTATCCCTTGTTCCCCATTACTAAAACCCCTTGGTGTTCCCTTGATCCCAACAATCTAGTCAAGAGTTTCCCTGTTCCCTGAAAATAATTTGAAAATATCCCCTGTTCCCTGAAAATAAATGCTACAGTTCCCGTGTTCCCTAAAACCTCTGGGAAGGGCTCAGAACAAACTCTCTCGTATACACGTTGCTTTGCGATTAATTCATTTGTTTTCGCCCCAGCTGGGGAGAGGCCAATTTCACGTCAATCACAAAATGCTGTTCCTAGAATTTTTGCACAGCAACTTCGCAATACTGGAACGCACCCTTTACTCTACGATTACCATCAGCCAAAATATTAAATGCATGCGCCAAAACACAAATTTGATGTTTTGAATACCACTATTCCTCCTCAATGCTACAATTTTTAACGAAGACTCAGCCATTAGATCAAGATTTGACTTCTATATACATACAACTCCTTGAGTATAGCATGTAACAATAGACAGACTCGTGATTCTACTCACCAAAATACCATTCCAAATCCCGAAATAACCAACCCTCGGAAAAATTTCGACCACGAACTGCTCTGCCATACCGAAACAGAAGAGCAGGAAGCCGACAGTGAGTTGTGCGATGGCAAGATTTCTTAGCTTTGTCACCTTCGCTATATTGTCCGCCATGTTGATATATTTTGCTGATGTCATTGTTTACATTTGTCCTCATTAGCATACGACTAAACGAATGAAGGCATCACGCTAGATACAAATTGACCCCAAATGAAACAGATTGTGAAACTTACGAATAAATGAATCTTTTTACCCTTAGGGTGAACAAAGAATGTAACACTAGTAAATCAAAATTCTCCTTTATTTGACCGTTCTGCTGTTAAACTTGCATGTTTCGTTTTACTGTTATTATTCCGTTTCATGACGGTGGGGAGGGGTAGGTTGCCCTTTGAGTTCTCTTGTGAGTCCACAAACCAATAAGCGAAAAGTATTCAAAGTTATCTTGCATGTGCAATGCATCCAAACGCCTTTTCTTACTATGGGTGATAATCACGTGGCAATCATGCCGTCTCGTAACGAAGAATATAAAAGCAAAAACCGACACAACGTAGAATGTTTTCAGTTAAGGTGCACTATATTTCAGCTGCCCAAACAATGAGATTTTTATATTGGGACGTGTTTTTATGTAGCATGTTTTCGTAATACCGGAAATACGTAAAAGTAATTGAGAGTGTAAATTAAAGATACGCATATCGTAAAATAAAATAATGGAACACCAAAAAAAACAAACAATTAATGTCTTTCTTCGCGGATGTTCAGACCATCGCGATCAGTTGTTCTTCGGTTTTAAATTAAAAAAGCTTCCCTGGCCTCACAGATAGATTCTTGGAAGAATTTTTTTTTCGATGGGGATTAACTGCATGACGTTGGCAGTGTAGTTAGGAGAGAACAGGGAATGTTCTGCGGCTGTTGTGAGTTATTGTTAGGGTTATCTATACGGCGGTGTTCATTAAAATTAAAATCAAAATTAACATTAAAACTTTATTGAACACTCCCGAAAAGGGTTTTTCAGTGAACAGTACAACAAATGAATACAATAATAATAAAAATATGCATGTACAGTAAAATGTATAAAACTGTGTGTTAAAACTAATTTTGTTTAAAAAGTTCGTTCAACATCCGTTGACTTTAGAGTTTTCTTGAAAACTAAATTTAAATTTAAGATTAAATCGGGCTTTTAACGTCGTTTCGTCTCTCCTATGCATTGTAAATTACAATGGTTACATTGAATGATATAGATGAGCTTTTTAGTGTTACAGGTCAGGTTAGATTTTATGGGGCGCGTTTCGCAAGTAGAAAATCAGTTATGTTGGCCAGTCCGTAAAACCCTTGTCTTTTTATTTGTTGAGGAGCAGGCTTACGCGCACTGTTATGTGTTGTGCAAGTACTCGACCCTAGGTAGGCGGTAATTTTTGCCTTAGCTCAGACCGTGATCCTGAAGTCTAAGAATGCCACTTAAATGCCCGTGGACTCTTTCATGACTGGGCAGGCAAGGATGGTGTTCGCATAGTCATGGTAATAATAACCAGCGTTGTCTGGCGCAAGGAGTTATTTCCTCCAAAGGCTGGAACTTCAAAATGTTCACTGTACATGTTTCACTATCAAAACTACAGTTCTGCTGTCTGACAGCAGCACAGAATGACGTGAACGGAAGCCTGCGATTACAGCTCTCAACTCATTCGTCAGAAAACCCATACGATGTGCCATGAAGTTCTTCCTTTTCCACGAAAACCAATCTAACATCCGGGTTAGCCACGCCTTAGTAACGCGAGTAAATATTAAAGCTATTATTCTTATAGAAAATGAACGGAATGTAATTCGTTAGTAACTTGTCTGAATAACGAATGGAAAGAATAAGCCTTTTTTGCGGGTAGAAAATCTAGTGGTTTGACGGTACGGTTAGATAGGCTGATGACGTAAACATAAATTGACGTTGCATTTAATTTACGGTATGGTAATATTGTCCTTGACATTCATGTTTCTCGGTTTAATTTTTCATGCGTGTTGTTTGCTTTCCATGAACATGGAACTATACTACGGCCAGTTTTTAAAACTTCTTTTCATATTTGGACGCTGCCTCACATATTCTGTTTGGTAAAATTTGACAGAATATAGACAAACTGAAAGAATCTAAGTTTTCGCCAGATGACTCGTGGGTTGAATATTAAGTCCTTTTTAATCGACGTTGTCTTAGGCGTTATTGCCGTCAGCTGCTGCTTAAACTGTTTTTTATGCTGTTTGGCAGAGAGCGTCTGCCTGCACGTTTGACCATCTGTTTGTTCGGTTGCCTTTTGCTTGTGTTAAGGCGTTGGTTTAGTTTGCACTCGTTTCTCCGAAGGGCGATTTTCCGGATGAAAAAGTGGAATTTTTTTTTCACTTTAAGACCTTCGGACTTGAAAAGTTTGTGTCCGCTAAATTTTCACAAACTTTCATTATTATTTGTAATTTTTTTTTGCATTGACTAACCATGACTAATGATTATTAGTATAAATCTACTACCGTTCTATCACGAATGCCGTTCTCTGATTGGCTACGCTACTCACTATCTGTTATGTGATAGATAGTGAGTAGCGTAACAGTGTGCGTTTGTTAACAAAATGACGGCCGTTTCTCGGTGTTTTCGAAGTGTTGAGAAGAGGATTTAGATTAAGTTTTGAACGACTAGTAGATTTATACTAAAACAATTAGATTATTCGCTCTCGATTTCTATGAAGCGATAGTTTCCTCGTCAACTATCACGCGATAGAAATCACTCGAGTTCATAATCTAATTGTTAATTATTCTTTGCTCGATGTATGATATATTCTTGCTTTTATCACTGAATTCTCCTGGTGCAACTTTTGTGTTTTCGACGGGACGCGACTCCAGTGAGACGACGGCTCAGGCCTGCGCAGTGGGCATCTTGCTTGAAAATTTACTTCCGACGGCGTCTTAGATCGCGTTCTAGATCTTAAAGACCCTACTTTCTACTGCTGAACGTGGCAACAAAGTGAAAAAAAATCACTTATCTTGATGGCTGTTACTGTACTCTGAACCTTCTTTCCACATTGTTGATGTTTCGTCCTTTTCATATGGCTGACTGATGCCTATTGCTTCATGAGACTGAGATCGATGCTTTTCATTCACGCAGAACAAAATGCTTTAAATGAGTTATGGCTGTCTTTTCGCACCCATGCTTTTTAATCGCTTTTAGCCTTTCATTATGAAATTGACATTTGCCTGGCATTTTTAGGAATCTTTCAGTCAGAAGAGTCGACAAGAGTAAAACTGCAAATCACATAACATTGCATCGTCGCAAAACGTTTTGATACATGCAGATGTGGGCAATGCGCATGTTCCTCAATGTGTATACATGTACGCGTAACAAACATAGTCTCTTGTGACAAATCAAAGGAAACTGAGAACGAAAAGTCTACGTTTACTCGACTGACGAAGGACTTTTAAAGAGCTACATTTATGTCAGCAAATTTCAACTACTTCCCTGATTTTAAGAAGGACTTCTGAAATTCAAGGGTCTCCATGACGTGTACGAACCTTGAAAACACCTAATGACCTTGGGGCCAGTCCGTAAAGGCTGTTCTCACTAGCGCATAAGCATAAGCATGAGCCGACATACGCGCATGCAGTAATATACTGATCATTAGCGCCGTTTGTTGGAAATGATCTCAACAAAAGGCGCTACTTATCATGATCTTGCTGCGTCTGCGTATGTCGGCTTATTCTTATGCTTATGCGCTAGTGAAAACCAGCCTTAAGTGCTTATTGTACGCGTCATTGATTATCATTACAACGTATGAACACGAACTTGATGAGCGTATGTCT
>JAHPZR010005264.1:0-15000 GCA_019787425.1 Platygyra sinensis
TGTTTGTTCAAATGACGAATACAGCTAGACGACAGAGTACACCACTTAACAGCAAGAGACCTGGTCACAAGTTGTGTGCAATAAGGGGTTGCCGGTCAAAATAGCGTTCTGGATTGTAAAAAAGCCCCAGAATAGAGACGCTTAAACCCTTGAATAACAACAAATCGTATGTTGTTTTTTTTGTGTGTTGTTGTTAGCAGTTCTACTTATTCTACTTATTTTACTTATATTCTTGGATGTGAAGAATAATACGAACTAAAAACAATCCGAGCCAAAGTGAACTCAAGAGACAAGAAGTAAATGAAAAATCTCTCTTTTCAATATTATCATCTTCAGGTATAACTTAATCCCAAATATTGGACATTACGGATAATTATATTACAAGGAATAAACATGTTTCCAGACGATAATTAATCATTTTGCTCTCTGCCATTTCGCTGGAGGCCTTTTCCTTGGAACAGCAATCACCATTGAGCAATCACCCCTTAGAAAATATACAGAATTAGCAGTAGTCGGAAGTTGGTTGTTACCATCGGAAATTGAAATATTACTCCAACTATCAAGCTCCCATGCATGATATGGTTTAACGGTAAAGTTGGTAGATAAATGTCAAGACTTTCCTCTTAATCTATTTATAAACAGCAGGTGCAAGGTAAATGAGCTTATGCAGGCAGGTGCCACCCAAAAGGAGTACCTTTTTCCACACTTCAGGCCTGTGAAAACGTGGGAATTTCAAGACGAGGTCTATGAAAGGGCTAAAAAATCTGTCATCTGGTTATTTAAGAGGCTTTTAATTAAAATATTTTGAACAGTGGCACCTTATGACTGTATCATAATTTTTTAGAACACCACATGAAATAGGCAAGAAGATTTCCTTTTTCCGTTTTTAACATTTCAAAAGAAGGAGCTTAAACAGATCTAGAAAACGTTAAAACTGAATTTCCGACCGCTCTCTGTGGTCCTCTTCAGAGAAATATACTCTGCAAGTCACGGAATGCAAATATGTAGCTAAGATGTCGTTGGTCGTTACCATCTGGGGAGGACACCAGTGATGTATAAACCCTTGGGAAGTGTGCTCTTTTAAGTCTATATTGGAGAGAGCAAAAGGAGCTGGAAGTCTAGGGGGGGGGGGGGGGGGGGGCTGATGGACAACACTTTTAGTTCCTTTTTTTGGTGATTTATTCATAATATTGGACCGTTAAAGAAAGCATTTGAAAGGGATACCTTTTTTTTTCAATAAAGATCTACGAAAGTTTCCTTGAGCATTTAGGTCTTTGTTAAGTGCTGATTATATATGCTCGAACAGCCAGTTAAAGATGTAGAGTTTAGCATTTAAAGCCATCTGTAAGGGAATCAAAATAAGACTTCAGTCAATAAAGAATGGATAATTTACATTTAGCGTTTGACAGTAAACGGAAACTCTTAAGAGCAAAATTAAAGTATCTGTAGAGGTTTATGCTTAAATAAATATATATATCGGCCCATATTCGAGGAGTTGCTAATAATTTTCTGCTTCTTGCTCAAAGATGAAAACGTTCACATGTCAAGATAGAATTATAATCATCCTGCTTTTAGGTAATATCCTATTTCTGAATTGCCTTAATCTTCTCTATCAAAGTAAATCCTGGTGTGCAGCCAATCATGATGAAAATTTCGTGTAAATGAAATCTTATTTTCATATGAAAGGTTGGGCAAACTCGTTTTGAGACTCTGAGAGGCTACAGATGATTCGGAAATGTTCTTTTAAAACGCCGTGCGTTTTCTTCTGAAAGAAAAAAAAAAGTAACTTTATAAGTCGCTTTCAGTTACAGCCTGGAAAAAGAGATATGGATCACCCCATCAGCTAAAACAGAAAGTCAACAATGTCGATCGAGAAAAGGAAAATGAAGCATCAGAGCCAATATGGTTTCCAATAAAGTAAAAGGGCTTTTTGTTGTTCCTTTTTTTAAGAAGTATTTTAGTTCTATTACTGAATTACATATATTGTATTTCCATTTTTTATCAATACAATACAATACAATACTTTATCACGAGGGTCTTTGTAAATGATGTTGCTGCTGATGTCAAATTAACCCAGAGTCTTGGCTCATCTTATGAAAAGCGATGATTCATCACCAATAATGTTTTGTGGCAAGTTGTCTCAACACTATATCGTTACTTATAAGTAGCGAATTCATTTTAGTTTTGCGAAAAAAAGAAAACTTAGATCACCCACATGCAAAATGGCAGTTTGCCGGATTAAGGTTGCTTATGGTTGACGGAAGCTTCTAAATTAACTAATTTGATAGTTACACCTGTAATCAGAAGGATCTGTATTAAAGTTGCAGCTTTTAACTTATGCCGATCATTTAAAAGGCAGCTGAAGGGATTAAGCTCTCAATTTTGCAAAAAAAAAAATACGTCTATTCTAGGTATTTTGCCCTACTGACAAGATCACAAATTTCTGGATGGAAATCATGCTTTAGGTAATCTCAATAGGAAAAGTCTGTTATTTAAGCGGAAATGTTTCACTAGCTTAACATTAGCAAGGCAGTGTTCTTTTTTATAGCGCTTTCCTTTCGTGCCGGCCAATTCAAGGGACAATGCATTATCTCAAGTAACAGTCATCTTAATTGGCAATGTTCTTTTTAGGACTTGATATGTTTACAACAAATTAGGGTCGGCAGTTTGTAAAGAAAAGGGATGCAACAACTGAAAAATACTGGTTTTCAAGAGTAAGAAAGGGCTTTTTTGTCGTATCTTCGCGGGATCTTTACTGACAATATCATATTGCATTCATTCTTGATTTTGCTCCATAGCCCTTACGTCTTTATTGTCACTCAGTCGCCGGCGTGAAGGGTTTCTCCAAAGAAGCCACGCTCAGGTCAAATTTGCTTTTCTTTGAATCTTGGTGACACACGGTTCATTGACTTACCGACCGATTTACCGGTTCACCTCTGGAGGTAAGTGAGAGAACTTAACTCTGCCTTAAACGGTGAGGGTTCATTGTAGACGAATTAAAAACTTTTGACTACTTCTTTATCCAAGTAGAATCGGAATGAAACACCATATTCAGGTTAAGAATGAATACTTAAAAATTATCCTTTTAAGTTGCATCTTGGATTCATTCCGTAAAAAAGCGACGAAACGACCCGTGTTTCTCAACCCATGTACTGTGGTATCTCAGTGCCGAAAATAAGAGGTTACGAACAGTGGTCACCAAATAGGTCTCCAAACTCGTGAAACTGGTCAGTCCCGGGTGGTCAGTGTGGATTTACATTTTAGAGTTTGAACTTCTTGACGTCGACTTGGAAATAAATGTGATCGCTCTGACAGTGCTTGATACATTGGATAGTAAGCAACAGAGACCTTACTCAAACCTCAGTTGCAACGACAAAATTGTTCGCTATACTAGACTATTATTCTTGGTGCATTTCCTAGCGACCCTTTTGGAAAAAAACAACAACAACAACAACAACAACAACAACAAAACAAAGGACTCGTCAACATGCACTAAGCCGAGGGGATTTGAGAACGGAGGTTTCACTCTGAAAACGAACCTGAAAACTGTGAGAATGTGTTCGAAATTTCGTCCTCGGCTACACCTGAAGAATTTGAAAACGAAAAATGAGAATCAGTTTAGATTTGTGGAAAATAGGCCTAACTGACCCCTAATTATCCGCAGAAATAATGCTGCGTTTTCAAATTACGCCGGCGTAGTTTGGACGTTGCCAAATTAAAACAACCAAAATCTGGTGCAATTGGAAGACCATGGACCTTGATGGTGAATTAATTTTTTTGTTGTTGGTGTATAAAAATTCAGCAAAAAATAAGATAATTAGATACAATTGCTTTCAAAGGAGATTTTGGAGCCATTTGTCTCTGTTTGAATTTAAAGCGCCTCTAGCCGATGTGGTTGTGTAAGACTTTCAATTATTTTACAATCGTGCTTTAGATGTGGGATAACATGTCCAACAAAGCTCGACGGGACGATTCGGGTTTATGTCTTTAGCATAGAGGGGACAACTCAGAAGCACATTTTCTGTATTGAAACTTTTCTATCCTTTTTTTTTAGTTGGTCTTTGTGGAAATATCGTCGCCAGCCCCTGGCATCCTCGTTGCAAGCCCTGGAATTTTTGAACTGACAATTGTGATAATACCTCCGGAATCTCAACTCTTGGTAAAGAAAAAAGAAAAGTCTTATCTAAAGAAAAATGGACACAGTGACCTTAACTGGTTGTCTGCCGGGTCTTATCGAGTCATATCAAAAGATTATGATGTTATCTGTAAATGTTCCTCTATCGATCATTGCAGTTCTGGGGAATGTTCTGATCATTGTAGCTCTTCAAAAACCGTTGTCATCTCTTCGCCCGGCATCAAAACTTTTGTTCGGTTGCCTTGCTTGCACTGATCTCTGTGTGGGACTCGTTGTACAGCCTCTATTGGCTGTCTTTCTAATGTCCCCGCACCTTTCTAAACTTTGTTATGATACTCAAATCGCCCTTAGTACCCTTGGTGTAGTATTCAATGGAGTGTCCTTGATGACACTGTCTGCAATAAGTGTAGACAGGCTTTTGGTTCTGTTGCTGGGACTACGATACAGAGAGGTGGTAACTTTGAGTCGAGTACGGGTTCTTGTTGCTGCTTTATGGCTTGTTAACACTGCAATGGCGTTGATAATGTATTTCTACGTTCGAATTGCTACAAGCCTCGCCACCGTAGTGTTGACACTATGTACAGTAACCTCGACCTTCTGTTATACGAAAATCTACATTGCACTTCGCCATCACCAATCGACAGTACAAGACGAAGGACAACAGAACGGAAGAGGGAATGCACTGAATATTGCACGATACAGAAAAACTGTGTCCAGTGCACTGTGGCTGCAGCTGACATTAGTGGCTTGTTATCTTCCACATGGCATACTGCTATCAGTACTTGCCATTTTTGGATCTGTTACACCGTCCATTGCCCTTAACTGGGCTGCCACATTATCTCTCCTTTACTTCAACTCATCTCTGAATCCATTCTTGTACTGCTGGAAGATGAGAGAAGTAAGGCAAGCAGTGAAGAACTCGATTAGACAGTGTTTTTGCCCATGGGAGTAAGACTGCCGATAAATCGTGAAATAACCAAACACATGAGAATAGGCCCAGTTCATTTTAGAGACATGACGACATAAACATAACGAGATAAGACGGACGTTATGTAATTTTAGAAAACAGTCCTAAGAAAATACTCGCGCAGATTGGTTAAAAATCTTGTTTCTATAACTTGATGGAGAAACAGAACTAGCACGAGCTGTTGACGTAATGATGGCGCGAGCAAAGAGAATTTACATTTTGACAAGTTAATTAATCGTACTGTCAGTAGGTATGACATAGCAGTTCAATGCGAGAGTTTGTATGAGATGCATACCTCTTACTAACCGAGTTCGAGCTCCGTACTGTAAGTTACACACCGAGTTTTTTCCCCTGAATTAGCACGTTTAAATACGCAATTTAAAGTGAAAGAAAGTTTTACACTTATACTTGTAATAAAAGTTAGGAGCACTGGGTGATAAATCACGAAACATTCTTTAGCAACAAAAAGAAATTTAAATTTTAGCGAGACTTGCAGTAGGATACGGACCGCTAAATTGACCAATCACAACGCTCGCAGTAACCGAAAGATGTAATAAATGCTCCTAACTAGTAAAGATAGTGAAAGTGCGAAAATGACTTTCAGTTGTTTACTGTTAAGGTGATTTCCGAGTTTTGCATTGCGCATTCCTACTGCGCACGATTTTCAGTGCGTCATCAGCGCCCGCACATGAGCGCGCGCGCGTACAAAGCATAAGAGATTTCCCTCAAACTAAGCTCGATAGCGGAATAAAAGCTTTTCTCTTAAACGAGCTCGGTGACCCCCACTTTTTATTTTATAAATTCAATGAGAACAATATCCGCAATAACTGAGAAAAAAATTGACAGAAATCTATAGCTACTTTTTTGGCAAATGAAATAAACGCTACAGATAGAGACTTAACGTGCCCAATAGAGCAAGTCCAAATTATGTTTCCTTTAAAGGATAAAAAAATCAATTAATAATGCAAGGTATTGGAAGCCATTTTTTCTGGGACGTAGATGAATAAGCAATCAAAGAAAGTCGAACTCTGTGTGATATAACACGCCACATTGAAAAATAATCGAACTTATTTGTTGCGCACTGAGATAACTAGAAGTCACCTAAATAACCATATTTGTCAGCATCGTGGCATGAAAACAAACACGGTGACCCCCTCTTTTTATTACGTTTTTAACATCACCTTGTACTGTAATGGCATCGGAAATCTATAGCGGGTTCTTTCACTCGGGAATCACCTTAATATGGCTTATTCTACTATAATATGATTTTTAGTCGGCGTAATCAGACTAAATTAAAACACATATTGATGTGAAATAATTTTTACTGTCTCTATTGCCACATATATATTTTAAACTCATCGTGTTAATATTTGTTTATGCACGCGCACGTCAGATTTTGTATTGACAGCAGCTATTTCATTACGTTCTTACCATGAAGCGATAAGAAACCTATCCATCAAGCTAATGATTTCAAGCAAGGTTTAGACTCGTGGTCCCTTGTTTCTGGTCGTTCAGTGCGACTTATTTTATTTAGTATTTCCAAAAGCTTTAGGCGAGGTGGAATGAAACATAGTCAATTAACATAAAAATTCTTAAGATTTTCAGTGGTGCATATAAACTCTCAACAGCATTTTCCACTTATATACATTGTTTAATAAATATAACTGTATAAACTTGACTTGAGTAATTTCCACTCATGTAAAATCGTATCAATAATTATAAACATCACACCTTCTTACGTTGAGGTATCAAACAACTTTTATCCCTAGCATTAAATCAGAGAAAGGAGCGTTTAACTGAGTCATTTCTACATGTAAAGGAGAATTTTTGAAGTCTTAATCAACTTTCTCGTGTTTGGGGTCGGACCCAAAATTACTAAACAGTAACAATAACAACAAAAACAAATTACAACAACTTAAGGAACCTGGTAGAGTGCCATTTAATTGGTCAGATAAACAATGAACAGTCCCTGGGGCTCAGCTCAGTTGAGGCTGCGAGTGAAAATTACTGGACAGAGTTCAAAGCTCAAACAAGAGTTGTGGATTACCTAAACTTTATTTCTGGTCGTCAATAAGTTATGACAGGAGCCATTATTAGGAGCCTGCAACTTCCATAACTAAAGCAAATGCAACGGCATTTTTACAGACCAGCCTAACATTAGATATTTTCCCCCGAAAGAGGCCAGTTCCAGTCTACATGAGCGCGCTTGTCCCAAATGTTATTCTAGAACGTTCCTTACGCGCAAATGAAGGTCATATTGGTGTTATTGAGAGTATATTGACTTAAATGAAACAAAATTTTGACCCAAATGAATGTTTATTTTCTGTAAATAAAGAGCAAAAGGTGTAGTGGAACATCTATCCTAAGCGAAAGAAGATAGTAAATCGTACTGATTTTCCAATCCTACTCAAGAGAAGTAGAAAAAAGGACAAATAATGTTAAAACACCAAATTTGACTTAATTGTCTGTATGTCAAAATGCTGTTGCCGTGAAAATGCCAAATGGTGTAGAAAAACAATTGAGGAAACAGAGAGGAAAAGAAGATTTCAGCGTCATGTACAGAGTTTAAACACCTTTTGAAACTTACTGGTGGCATGGAACCCGCATATTCTTGTACTTACGAAAATTAAGAAGAGTTTTTACCCCATCGAGAAAGCACCATTTAGATCATATACCAAATGACCGATATTGAAGAAACTTTGACTGGTTAATATACGGTAGGTGATGAAGCTTTCATAAAAATAAATTCAATAGCGTGTAATCATAAACAGCAGGTGCGGCTAAGGTGTTAAGCGGTCTTTTCGGATATGTTATTGATCGTCAGAGAGTGTGGGGGAGAGAACTTGGAAGTTGGAAGCCATCTTTTCGTCATTAAATATAGGGTTTTCATCGGTGTATCAGAGGACCTTCTATTATAGTTAGCAAAAACGAAATAAGCTGAAATAATTAAATTTGGAAATTAGCTGGGACTCCCAAAATACAAGCATTAGAGTAAACTTTAACTCGACCAGTTTGTGATTTAATCTTAGCATCTAAATGAGATTTTCATCAGCACCTGAACAGATAAGTTGTCGATAGCGAAGGATAGAAAGTTTGTCAGTTTGTGAAAATCACAGGAGAGGAAGATCTACATAACTGCTGAGCTAGGTTTTTGCTTGCATTATTCATAGAAAGCAGGTTCAAGGAGATTACGTATTATTTCCCCTTTGCGAGAGTTTTCCCAAAGTGAAGACTCAAACCGGTCTACTTTTAGATATTGAAATCGAAAATAGTTGGAAGACTTCTTGAAAGAAACAAAAAAGGTGTTTTTTTAATTAAAGAAAAAATCATTATAAGTTATTATTCTGTTTTCGTGAAATGAGTCCACAAATCAGATTGATGCGTCACTAGAAATAAGATAGCAATGACAGAGCAGAAAGAAAAATAATTGTTTCTTTGTAATTTCTTCAGTACACTCTTTTTTCCTATAGAGGCCAGTAAAAAGGAATATTTTCTTTCGAGAACATGGTGTTGCCTTCTTTTATAAAGGTAAGGAATTCCCTACACTGCTTGTTGACAACATATCAAAAGGTGATATTATTGTTACTACAAGTATACGTAATATAGTGTCCAAAAATAGCCATTAATTGAAGCATACTCAAAACGGACACTGACGGACCACCTGGACAGTGTGTAATTTAAAGCAGTTTGCTTTTAATGGAAAGAGAAATTAGTTTGAAGAATAATCAAAAGGATCAATATACTACGGTTGTTAAAGCTTTTAGCTTTTGCTAAATATACAAAACAGGTGCAAGGAGGTGTACTACCTTAAGATCTTAATTCAGGCTCGGAAGAAAAGGTTTTATGTCACCTAAATAGGGTGGATAATTTTCAAAATAAAGGAAATGATACAATAATTTGTATTTGACGTTTTAGGCGATATCTCTTTTAACTGCACTCAGGTTACAAGACTCTTAACGAATGGATGCTGACAAACTTGCAAAGAAAAAGTTAAGGTGCAATTATGAATAAATAATAATAAAAATAGTACTAGAAGAAAACATAATAGAACAGCGTATGAACTAAAAACTACTTTGAAAACTACTCTCAGGTAATCAACAGAGGATTCATTAATTAGCTGCAGTAAAATAAGTCTAAGTGGTTACGCTGTTTGTTGAATTTAATACAAAGATATTGAAGTTTCAGCCGAAAAAATAATAACAATGACTAGGCAAAATAGCCAGTGTAAATGTTCTTCAGAAACTGAAGTAAGGAAATTTGATTTATTTATAACTACTTTCAAAAACATAGTCTTCATTCACTTGGCTCCAATCAAAAAGGGAACCTTCTTCATCGCTTTAAGGTTGTTTTAAGTAAATTTCATTTTCCATTGAGAAATTTAATGCACTTTAGCCATAACTAATCACATGCAAACGGTTAGTTTAAATAAAGGCTGTTTGTTGTTAACGGAACGAAAAACAAGGTAATTTGACAAAAAATCGGAAGGACCAATATAAATGCTGAAGTATAAATAACAGGTTTTGGATGGTGCTTTTCAGTTTTGTAAACATTTGCTCTCCGTTGGACGTGCTACCGAGAGCTGGTCTGAAAATCAGGATTGGAACCAATCTTTAACTTGAGGTGATTTCAACAGAGAACGTACCTATCGTCTCTTTAATTTCTATTGACATTTTAATGCTTATATTTAATCTTGGTCTCATTCCACAGACGCTTACACAGTCAAGTTAACCGTGGTGTTTTATGAATCAGTGTGAAACAGAAGCCTAAGGTACAACCATTTTCGATTTGTGTTAACACAATAAAAACATAAGGTTTACTTTTAGAAAAGCAATCCTAAGAGAAAAAAGAGAATTTTTACTGAAAGACAAGAGACGATGAAAACCATTTTTATCTGTATAGATTCAGTTTGAATAAAACATGCTGCAAAATGAAAGAATTGTACCCAAGATATGAATTTAAATATTATTTTTAAATGTGCAAGCTTTACGAAAAACACAAGATGGTAGATGGTATTGTCCTGATTCACGGATAGCCTCTCTTTTCTATCATGGAAGTTAAACTGACCAGGTTTTTACCCGTAAATCGTGATTTTATCCGTAGCCGCGAACTGTGATCTTGCAGTATAATTTTCCGTGAATTGAGTGTTAAACGTTTTAATCATTGGGAACAGACATTTAAATGTCTTTTCGATACGTGCCTTTACGTAATAAATGTTTCATAACTGTGACAGTGAGATCATTTGGTCCCAAAAATGGAACGCGGTTCTTTCATTACTGCGTGTGAAAACAACAATAAAATTGAAGTAATTATAATGGTTGGGGAAGCGCGATGTCAACCGAGGCACTGCTTTTGAACATTACTAAAACGTTAAATTGAAAGCGTCTTCTTAGTTTCAAAGAAACGTGATTTAAGCCTACCCTCCTTATACCATCCTCAAACAATATTGGACTTAAATTTCCATTCAACCAAGACCCCCGAACCTTTGAAACAAGGCTAAGTGGTACGGAAATGCCCTTGAAAAGTTTCCGGCAAATCCAACATTGATCTTGTAGGATATCCTTCGGTTACCATAGCACCAGCAAAGTAACAATATTGAATTAATATTTATAGCTAATCAAACTTGGACAGTAATTAGTTAATTAAGTTACATTTCAGTCACAAGTGAAGAGTGCTATGAGTGAGGAGGCTGGTTGGACGAATCGCTTTTTTCACATGTGTAAAATGTAACGCATATTTGCTTCTGAAAATTTCCGAGAATTTTTGGCCAAATCGAAAACGCCAGTACATTTTTGATTCACTCTAGCCTGACAAAAAGAAACATTCATACTTCGCTCACATTCCATGTTTCCAGTTTGAATTTATCAAGGGGTAAAAATATACACGTGGGACTTTACAATAAAAACATCATGAAATCCAATTTTGAAATGAGACAGAATTTTAAACTTAAACAATACCAAATTTGGGTAAAACAATTTTTGTTAACTCTATCGCCATAGAAATGTCAAGTGTCCAAGCAATTAATATACCAAGCTGACTCTAGTTTTTAAGAAAAGTTACAAAGTTTGACCACTCTAGCTTGAATACTGTTTTTGCAAGTTAAAAGTTAAAATAAGTGTGATGAATTTATGTAACTTTGTACAGATCTGCTTTCAGTGATTTATTAATCGGTCAACCTTGGGTCGCATTTGCCCGGTATTCCCTTGCAAGGCGTAATTATTCTACAGCAGTGCATTGGATTTGGCGAGGTATATGGCCAACGAGGCTAGTAGATTGTTCAGGTAATATATCAAACACGAGAGACAGTGATTCATCAGGATATCCAAACACCGAGAAGAGAGTTGAAAATACGACGCGCAGCGGACTATTTTTGACGAAAATCGAGGTGTTTGGAAAGCCGATGAAACACTGTCTCGAGTGTTTGATATAATTTCTCAATAGAAACAAAAATCAAAGAGTAAACAGAGAAGTAAAATCGTCAAAATCAATGCTAATTAGGACCGGGTATCCAAACCTCCTTCGCGTTTATGATTTTCTTTGTTTCAATTTGATGAATTATTAATGAGTTTGAGAATTTCTGTTCTAAAGCTCTTATCAATCTCTCTTTCAGAACCAACGCCTTCCAGAAAGCCACGTTGTCCAACCCAATAGAAAGGTGCAAGCGTCTTCGCTACAAGAGTTGAACACAGAATTTTGATAATACTGATAGAACCTTTACTCTAAGCCCAGTTAGTAAAAAAAAAACATCAATAAGGGAAAAATGGAAGCGGTGAACTTAACTGGCTGTGCCCCAGATCTCATCAAATCCCATGCCAAAATCGTTATATTATCAGTAAATGTTCCTCTCTCGATCATTGCATTTCTGGGGAATGTTCTGATCATTGTTTCTCTCTTAAAACCGCTGTCATCGCTTCATCCGGCATCAAAACTTTTGTTTGGTTGCCTTGCTTTTACTGATCTCTGTGTTGGTATTATTATACACCCTCTTTTTGCTAACTTTTTGATGACTCCACAACACTCAGATCTAGAACGTTGCTTTATTGCTCAAATCCCTTTAGGTATCCTAGGTATATTGTTCTGTGGAGTATCTTTGAAGACACTGTCTGCAATAGCTGTAGACAGATTTCTGGTTCTCAAGTTGGGGTTGAAATACAGAGAAGTGGTAACTTTGAGGCGAGTGCAGATCGTTGTTGCTGGGTTTTGGGTTTTAGACTCTGTATCTGCGTTGGTAATGTTTTACAACGTTCGGATTGCTACAAACATATCTTTCATAGTGTTGATGCTGTGTACAGTAACCTCGACTTTCTGTTACACGAAGATCTACATTGCCCTTCGCCATCACCAAACTGCTGTGCAAGACCAAGGACAACAGAACCGGGAAGGAAATGCACTGAACATAGCGCGATACAGGAAAACAGTGTCCAGTGCACTGTGGCTGCAGCTAACATTAGTGGCTTGTTATTTTCCACATGGTATACTTCTATCAATTCTTGCTATTTCTGGATCCGTTACCCCTTCTCTTGCTCTGACTTGGTCCTTAACATCAACTCTGTATTTCTTTAACTCGTCTCTCAACCCATTTCTGTACTGTTGGAAGATGAGGGAAATAAGAAAAGCAGTGAGAGACACGATAAGACAGGTCTGCTGTTTCTGCGAGTAAAAGTACAGACAATGATCGACGAAGGAAAACGGAGCTGTATAAGAGAGTTAAACACCGGGTGAATGTCTTGGAACTGGGAGGAATGAAAGAAAACTCCCATTAATACCAGCTTGAGTAAATCCCGGCTGTATCTGTAAATATGATGTTGATAATACTAACGTCTGTAAATATACCAGCGTTTATAAACACATGCTCTCAAATTGTAACGATACTGAAAATGAGCAAAATGTACATTTATAACAACTTTTCGTAGTGAAGCTACTTTTGATTTTAGTACTTTATTTCCTTTGTGTCTTCACCGTCCCTCTTAATTCCTCTTTGTATAAATCGCATTGCTTGTAGATATGCAGCGGTTCTTTATTAGATGGACTCTCTCAGCAATGAAATTAAAGAGCGAAAGTGAGAAAAAAAAACGTACAATTATTTACTTTTAGCTGTTTAACAATACTTATTTCGTTAATGTTTTTATCTGGTGACATTGGACTGAAATATTAATTCATGTCAGATATTAATTTTGTTATTTTTCACTAATATACCTACGTAAGTTACTTTTTTGTTAAATAATTTTATTATATTAAAAATAAACCCAAATATGTGGCTATTGTAATGAGTTCTTTACTTAGTAATACGCAAGTTATGTACCACCATTATTATTCATTCAAAATATTTCCCCGTTTGTGATTGGTTAAAACCACACGCATAGTCGCCAAAACCAGCTATTGTTGACCAAGTTTGGAAAGAACTATGTCATATTGAACCACTGACGTCAATATTTTTGTCATATTGAATCAAAGACATCAAAATGATGTCAAAAGTGCAGCCCACTGCAGGTCATTGAACTGTTGACCGAGGAAACATGTGGACGAGGTTCTGTTATTTTTGGTGAGCAGAAAAGCAAAGAGCAAAATGGCGAAACTCCCTTAAGGATGGGGAAATGTTTTGGTTAATAATAACGCGATTATTGAATTCGGCTTTCGTTGGATGTGAGGAATTCTGCAGATCTCGGAGGGTGTTATCCACTGAGGCCTTCGGAATCGATGGATAATGAACAATTAAGGGACCCAACACACTTTGATAATCAACTTCCCAATATGCACCACGCGCTTTCGTATGTTATGTATGATCTCGTTAAGTAATAGTATGCTTTTTACTCTTGCTAGATGGCTATTCTGTAAATGAACGATCGCTTTTTCCCTCAAAATGCGTCACTGTTAACTAATTAAGCTACACAATGCCAACTTTTCTTATGTGTTGGCCCGGTGTTTTACCGGGTAAAGATACCTTTTTGTTTGTGTGAGCCATATGTGAATTTCTTAAGGTCAGGTGTGCCACCGACTGCACGAGTATAATTAAGAGAATAACTGTTCCTTTCCTTACCAGGCTTTTTAGTTTCCATTGGTTTTTTCATGATATAATCAGACCCAATGTAGAAATAACTTTTTTTATGAACTTAATCTTAGTGAATTGAGAAATAATTATCTAATAAAAACGCTCAGATGAAGAAAAGTATTAGGAAATTCAATTATCCTTGTTAGACCAACGGCGAAGCTATAGTGCTGTAAGAGAGGCGCGGTGAAATCTAATTTTTACGATTGGTGAAAGAGAAACTCGGAAGCCGATTTCAGCCTAGTTTTGGTGCTTCTCAACTTAATTTGCAGTTTAAGCATAGCTGGATTGTATCTGAAGGATCGTTCCACGTTACCCCGGCTGTAGGGAGAGCTCAGCTCTAGAGAGACTAATGACGCTTAGTCAGGACCATCATGTCTGCCACATGCCGAGGTGCCTGCCTTTCAGCGATGTCCGCTTTGAGGCAATTGACTGCAAATCTCTTCCAATCTATAAGATCTCGTACCGAACAGTATAACGACTGTTCTCTTTGCCTTCCACAGAAAATAACACTTGACTTATTGGTTGCAATTGGTTGAGAATGGATAGTTCAAAAATAAATGAAGCACAAATTAATCCTTAACGTAGCCTTTCACGCAAAAGGGAATCAGCCTAGGTAGCCATTGTCTGTTAGATTTGCTGTAGCGTCTGCTTCCCATGAAGACTCGTGGATGTGAAAGGATACCAAGAGGTCGAAAAGAAAACAAAATTGAAATATATATAAACGAGTTGATTTGCAGATCTGTTTTCAGAGTGTTGTGTTGATATATCTGGGAAGGCTTTGTATTTTTTATTTTGCATAAAAACTAGTTAAAGGAAAAACAAAGATGTTGTGTTTATTTGGTATGAACTCAG
>JAHPZR010005264.1:25000-52500 GCA_019787425.1 Platygyra sinensis
TGAATACGTCTGCTTCAATTGGAAGCATTCATCAGCTTTTTTTTTCTTAAATGACAAACCGGGTCTCTTTGATGTAAAATACCACAGGGCTTTTAACTTCTCACGATATTTATCATGAGATGACCTCACCAAGTGAGATACTGTCTGAAGTTGTGTTGTATTTGAATTGAAACGCTCTCGGAAACGCATGAGCTGTCAGGAAATTAATTAAACTGTTTAGACCAGCAACCACTGCACGCAGTTTTTTAGTGAATCCATTGATAAATAGCAGTATTCACAACATGCAAGAGAAAATCGCAACCCATTAGGAGAGATGTTTAGGAAAGACCTTTAGGAGCACCTGTTTCGGTTTCCTCCATTTCGAATGAGATGCAACTTTGTCATACGTTTATTCTTAATTTCCCAAAGAAAAAAGAATTACGAGATACAAGAGACGGCGAGGGATAAAAAACGTAAGTTCCAAGCTTTGTAGAAACTGGAGTGCAGGTATTCATGGATAACATGCAATCTAATAAACATAGAAAATTGCGAGCTTTTTCTTGTGGATTCGGACTCGAAGATTGATAACAATTGCACGCTTGTTTCAGGTTATACTGATCATATATCTCGAAAAATGGTAAATAATAAGTAAACACGATGGGCTCACTTATAGGCCGGGATTCACTTTAACGAAGAAGAGCACTTGTAAAAACTGGGTAACCTGAAATTGAAACGTGTCACGGTCTAAGAGATAATTTTATACAAAACAAGAGATACTTCGTAAAGCCAGCGAAACAGGTAAAAAAATATGTACTTCTTATTCTTGTAGTTTGTGCTTTTGTATAAGGATTTTTCATGGTAAAATCTGACCAACATAGAAACAAAGCGCCGCGAGATTTTAATTCACATTCAATCGGTAAGCATGCGGGAGTCCACTGCTTGCAGTAAGTGCCAATTTGGCACGACAGTTATCATACTCTAGCTAGACAATTTCCTCTTGTCATGGCTCCGGCGTGTTTGTACAAGAGACCTCCTTAAACTCTACATTGTCTTCATTTTCAGGCAAAACAACTTAAACGGTGTTGCCGGACCTTCACTTCGGGACGAGCCTTCGACCAGATTTTAACGGTGAATTTCAATGAAGCTAAACGAACATTGTCTCTTGACCCGGTAACTACTAAGAAGACAAGAATTGGCAAGAAAAATGGTGAACTTGACTATTTGTTTGTCAGGTCTTATCGAAACACAACAACAGATGGTGATATTAGCTTTGAATATCCCTCTATCAGTCACTGCATTTCTAGGAAATCTTCTGATCATCATTGCTCTTCAAAAACCATCGTCCCTTCATCCGCCATCTAAGCTTTTGTTAGGTTGCCTGGCGTTCACTGATCTTTGTGTGGGTCTCATTACACAACCTCTTTTCGTTACTTTTTTGTTGTCTTCTGAACACCCGAGACGTTGTTATTATGTTCAACGCCTTCTCATTATGTCAGGTACAATCTTCTGCGGAGTATCTTTGATGACACTGACTGCAATAAGTGTGGACAGACTTTTTGCCCTGATGCTGGGACTGCGATACAGGCAAGTGGTAACTTTGAGGAAAGCCTGGTGTCTTGTTACTCACTCTTTGGCTTTATAACGTTTCGATTTCAACCATATTATATTTAAATGAGGATATTTTTGCAAACACTATTTCTGTAGAGGGGATATTGTGCATAATAATCTCAACTTGTTGTTACGCGAAAATATATTCCATACTTCGCCAACATCAAGCCCAAGTACAGAACCATGTCCACCAAGGACAACTGAACGGAGGAGGAATTGGAATCAATCTAGCACGCGTACGATACAAGAGGACGGTGTCCAGTGCATTATGGATGCAAATAATGGTACTGGTTTGTTACCTGCCATTGGGTTTAACAGCAGCTGTTGTTGTTATTACTGGATTGTTAACACCTTCTCTGTACCTCGCTTTGTATATATCGTTTTCTTTAGTGTTGTTTAACTCATCTCTTAAGCTAGTTCTGTACTGCTGGAAGATGAAGGAAGTGAGACAAGCAGTGAAGGAGACTATCAGAGGATTCTTGTGTTTGAGTTAACCCATCAATTTATTCATCGAACAAACACAAGCTAATGCTGGTAATATAGCCTTACAAAGGGAATTAACCCTATTATAGACGAGCCCTTTTTTCGGTTGCAACTAGACGAAGGGAAAAGAAAGAGTTTTGAGACTCACAATCAAAGGCTTCTAATGCTATGAATCCTTAAATAAACACAACAGAATAACAAAAAAATTAGATAGGTGTGTTCTTGATGAAACATGAAGCGCAAGGAGAGTAGAAGACGTGATTACCACGTCATTTGTATAGAAAGTCCCCGATAAAGTAAAAATATTCTAAAACTAGCGATAGAGATTCCATAATATTTACAGAACATTTCGCGAGTGTCGTAAGGAAATATCCGTTCGAGAAGAATGGGTTTAATTTGACGTCCCTCCGATGAGGATGGTTCTTGGGTGAGGCTCGTCCATGGTCGATTTTGTCCAGTTTTCTTTAAAAAAATATTAATAGATTACTACCCGGTACTAATTCAAAGATGGCGGAGTAAATATGTCGGACTTGATGACGTTTTAGGAATACATAATGTTCTATCTCAGGAACACATATCTTGTCTAATAAACAAAAAGGACACTAAGTAAGCTAGGGTGACTTTTTACATATTTCCTCTGAAACTAAAAGGCCGCCGCACCATTTACAAAGAAAATAACGACTGAGAAAGCGTGATCAGGGTTATGAACCACCAAGACACAAAAGTAATGAAGTATAAAATAAAATTAGGCATGAAAAAATGCAGAACAACAGACCTTTGATGGATACCTTCTTGATGAAAGTATCACTGCCTGATGTGTGTTGACACTCTGGATGTCTTTCGCGACCTTCTATACAATGCGAGTGGCAGTTAAACGTGTCCCACTGAAACGACGCGATAATAGTATTTTTCTTCGCAGCTATAAAGAAAAGTCAAAACAATGCTAACCCTTTTAATAGTTAACTGGAGAATTCGGGGTTTAATTTGGCATAAAACTGCACGTTTTCTTCAGGAGAATATAACTGATCTCTTAGCTGGCAACACTCGACTCTAACTCGACGAACCGCCTGTGAGACACAAAATATTTCACATTTCTCACTTTTTCCAATCTGATATGGCTTCTGGAAATGTTAATACCTTTTTGTGACCATTTCGTGCCACCTCCAGCGAGAAAAGCAGCCCAATTTCAATGTCTGTCCTGTTAACATGTATTGACGTCAGGACAGTAAAGTTTTTCCCGTCTAGTGAATCCTGATTGGTCAATTCAAATTTTATTCGCGCCAATCGCATACAAGGATTATTTTGCCATATATAAATATATATGTCTGGATTTAAGAAAACGAGGCTATAAAGGATGGATATCACGCACTAAGCTCCAAAGGGGACGATATAAAAATTAAAAGGAAAGTCAGTCCTTTTTGCCTTCTTTTACTCGTTTATCTTCCTTTCATTGCCGTCCTGTCTTTATTTTTCGCCCGTTTTCATGGCTTGGAGGCGGCCTTAGAGTTAGAGAAATCTAGGTGAACTAAGGGTTATAGGGGTTGGGCTCTTTAGCACCGTTTTCATAAATCCAGACATATATATAGAAATACTCCCAGAAAGTAGCGACTCTTTCAATTAAACGATAAAGGCAGCTGTTTATCATTTAGAAAAAAAAACAGATTTCGTCCTGCAATTTCCACTAGGGCGACCTTTTCAGAATGGCCAACTTTTTACATTAATATCACTTTTGGCCACCTTCCCATAAATTCTCAGTTATATTGTCGCGGTCCAGAAGTCAAAGAAAGTTAAACTTCTAAGCAGTGCAATTTATGTGAGTCTGAGGTGTTATCGCATGGTGTTAATTCTCAGTTTAGCGAGAAATAAGATCAGTAAAAACCGACGACCGCAACTTCTTTAATCTGAACCACAAGAAAAACCTGGAAATCTGTTATGTTTTAATTAGTTTAGATGTTTTGTAAATGAATACCTTGCTATTTTTACCAGTCCAATGAGCTATGAATTTCTCTTCTCATTTGTCAACATGCTACTGATTTCTTAATGGTTTTATTAAAACAGACCTCAAGTTGTCAGTCTAGCAATTTTAATTAATTTTCATAGAACTGAGTTTTTTCCTCGAGGGTTTCATGAAAATTCAATTCAGGCACAAATTCAGATAATGTCTACTCTAGGTGAGGAAATCTCATGACAAATATAGTGAGTAATCAAAGATCAAGTGCTATTTTATACCAAAAAAGGCATGTGCGGATACAAGAAAAAAAGCTAATCAATAGTTTGCCACTTTAATGGCGGGAGGAAACAGTTGGACAACTTCAGCTAATATAAAGATTCCTCAGTCATCTATACAGCGAAACACTTGACCTGATGGATAATAATAACTACTATTGAGTATTACTAACACCACATTTTGACCTCACTCAAGATGTAATATTGTCAGCCTTCGTGTTAAAGCTAACTTGAACTTTGTCCGTAACCACGGCTTGAAGTAGCTGTAGCAACGTCTTTTAATAAAGCAAAAATGTGAATTCTTGTTCCCGAGCTACCAGCTTGTCCTTCTTGCTGATCATTGCTGACGCCGAGGAAAGTAATATTACTATTTAGGTTTAATAAAATTACGTACATTAATTCCAAAAACAATAACAAAACTTTAATTTTCGATTTCTTTTTCATAATTTGAGGTGACAATGACAGCTTTTGTACTTCATCAGACCTGGTGTTTCACTATTCAGACGGCCCCAGACGTCTTCTTGTCTGTATAAATAAACAGTAAAATTAATTCCCCTGGCTGAATTAGAAGTTTAATATTCCGAATGAATATTTCTCTTCAATTGGAATTATTAATCGGCTTTTTTCAATGTCAAACCGGGTCTCTTTGATGTAAAATACCACTCTGCATATTTATCGTGAGATGATCTCACCAAGTGAGACACTGTCTGAAGTTGTGTCGTAATTGAATTTTACTGAAATGTTCTCAGAAAAGCATGAGTTATCAGGAAATTAATTAAACTTCTTAGACCAACAATCATGCGGTCTTTTTAACGAAGCCATTGATGGATAGCATATTCTCAACATGCAAGAGATATTCGCAACCCAATAGGAGAGATGTTTAGGAGAGATCTATTTCGGTTTGCTCCATTTCGAACGAGATGTAACTTTACAATATTACTGCAGAGAAAACGTTTATGCTTACTTCTTTCAAAAAAAAGAAATACGAGATAGAAGACACGGCGAGGGATAGAAAGCGTAAGTTTCACTGAAGCTTTGTAGAAAGACTGCAGGTATTCATTTAGAAAACATGGAAAAAGTTGCAAGCTTTTTCTTGTGGATTCGGACTCAAGAATTGCTCACGTTTGCACGCTGGCTCAGGTTATACTGATCAAATCTCCCGGGAATGGCATACGATAAGTAAACACAAAGGATCCAAACTATATAGTCGTTCCAATTTAAGGAAAAATGATAATTGTCAAAACTGGGTTTAAGTGGCAAAGTAACCTGACATGGAAACGGGTCACGATCTAAGAGATACTTTTAGACAAAATCAGAGATACTTTGGAAAGCCAGAGAAACAGGTTAAAAAAAATGATGCGACTTCTCGTATTCCTGTAGTTTTATGCTTTTCTATAAGGGTTTTTAATGGTAAAATCTGACCAACATAGAAACAGAGCTCCCCGAAATTTTAATTTACCGCAGTCAATGTAACCATGCGCGAGTCCACTGCTTGCGGTCAGGTAAGTGCTAGTGCTTATCACGGCTCCGGCGTGTTTGTTCAAGAGTCCTACTAAAACTCTGCATTTAATTCATTTTCAGGTAAAACAACTTTAACGTTGCTGTCAGACCCTCACTTCAAGACGGGCCTTCGACCAGTTTTTCATCGGTGAATTTCTTTGAAGCTAAATGAACATTGTTTCTTGATATAACCACTAAGAAGACAAGGGTTAACAAGAAAAATGGTGAACTTGACTTTTTGCTCGTCGGGTCTTCTCGAAACATATCAGCAGATGGCGATATCGGCTTTTAATATTCCCCTTTCCGTCACTGCATTTCTAGGAAATCTTTTGATTATTGTTGCTCTTCAAAAACCATCGTCCCTTCATCCGCCATCTAAGCTTTTGTTAGGTTGCTTGGTGCTCACCGACCTTTGTGTTGGCCTCATTATACAACCCCTTTTCGTTACCTTTATGAATCCTTCTGAAAACCTGAGACTTTGTTATTATGTTCATCGCATTTTCAGTACGACAGGTATAATTTTCTGCGGAGTATCTTTGATGACACTGACTGCAATAATTGTTGACAGACTTTTTGCCCTGAAGTTGGGAATACGATACAGGCAAGTGGTGACTTTGAGGAGAGTCAGGTTTCTTGTCGCCGCTCTTTGGTTTTATCAAGTTTCGATTTCAACCATATTCTATTTCAACAAGGATTTTTTTTTAACCGCTATTTGTGCAGAGGGGGTGTTATGTATAATAACCTTAACTTGTTGTTACTGTAAAATTTATCTCACACTTCGCCAACATCACGCTCGAGTTCAAGAGCATGCCTACCAAGGACAACTGAACGGAGGCGGGCCAATTGGAATTAATCTGGCACGATACAAGAAGACGGTGTCCAGTGCATTATGGGTGCAAACATTATATCTTGCTTCTTATATCCCATTCGGTTTAACAGTAGCTGCTTATGCTGTCACTGGACCGCTTACACCATCTCTCTACCTCACTTTGTATGTACAATTTTCTTTCGTGTTTTTAAACTCATCTCTGAACCCATTCCTTTACTGTTGGAAGATGAAGGAAGTGAGAGCAGGCGGTGAAGATACGATCAGAGGATTCTGGTGTTCGAGTTAATTCATCAAGCCATTTCTTCATCAAGCAAAGAGAAGCTAATGTTGATAATACCCTAAAAAACGAATTAGCCCTATTAAGGCCTCTCTATTCATGGTTGGAACTGGGCGTGGGGAAGCGAAATATTTCAGTGACCCACAACTCTAGACCACCAATGCTATGAGCATAAAATAAACACAATAGAAAATGCTCATGAATTGTGATAATTGCAAGTACTTTTTTCCCCATCATGACACTTTTTTGATTTTGATCTTCTTTTTAAGTTTGAAGGCAAAGTAACAAAAAAGTTGTGGGTTGTCGATTAACCTATGACATGCAAGGATATTCTGAATGTTATTAGAAACGGAGAAGACATGCATATGATTATGACGTAATTGATTTCTCCAAATTACTTGACCGGTAGAAGTACTTTGTTATTTACAAAAAATATCAAGAGTTCGTATGGGCAGATCTGATTCGGAAGAATGGGTTTGATGGCGTTTTTGCCAAGAGACAGCTGGTTTGTTGGGGGGGGGCGGAGCATTGATGAATCATCATCATCATCATCATCATCATCATCATCATCATCATCATCATCATCATCATCATCGATACCACCACCATCATCCTCACCATCACCACCACCACCACCACCATTAAATTTTGGAGTCAAGATCCGAGACTTGATAACTTCTAGGACTACATGTTGTTCTAACTGAGGAAAATATATCGTCCAATAAAAAAAGCACACGTAGGCAGGCAGGAAGGCTTTTAGGCTCATATTTCGTTTTGATTTGCCGCTGACAATTTAAGACCCGCGTTACGGCCTATACAGTACACATCTGTACATGTGTGTTCTTCTTTAGCGAGTCAATAATGTCGGATGAAAGCGACTTAAATTGTTTCAAAGGTCACGGAATTTTAAACGAAGAATCGACAGAGCGAAAGTTATATACTCAGAAAACAAGAGGAATTCTCACGTTTAATCAGTCAGCAGCCAAAACCAAGACAGTAATCTTCCTCGAGATGAATTTGGGACTTCTCTAATCCCAGATTTCACAAGAGCCGATGATCGTCTTGTGGCACTAAGGGCTAAAGGTAATGGAGATTGTCCTTTTAATACTCCATCTCTATTTTGTGATTTGTTGACGAAACCGATCGTACCTCTTGCGATTATGGAACGGAACACAGGTTCACTTGATCGTTTAGATGGACTAGTGTTGTCCAAGACGCTAAACGTTCTGCACTATTAAATCTCAAAATGACATGAAAGCTGTTGAAATAAAGAAAATTTAATCCTTAATCATTTCATAGTCTACTTATTTCTTCATGATTAAGGTATCATGGTGGGTGGATTTTTATGAAAGAAAATGAAAAACGAATGGAGAAAAAGCTTTTTACTTTTTACGATAAGAGTCAAATTATTTTTGAACCACATTCAACCTCTTACGGCGCTATGACACCTCTAATTAAATTCACCGTCGTTGTCACATGTAATGCGACTAACATTTTCAAAGTAGTGACCAAATTTTCCTAACCAGTCGCAAATTTTGCGACCAGACATTTTTCTTTTAATTTCGAGTCCTGGGAAGTCAGCCTCTTCTGGAGAGAGGCCTTCTGCAAAGAGCGGAGACAGTTCACCATTGAAATTAAAGCATTCGGGAGCCAGTGACAGTGGCTAGCGGAAGAGGATGGGACAGTTCCACTTGCTGTCAGACTACATGTCACAGTTCTCACAAGGCCCTCTACAAGACTGGACGAAAAAAGCTTTGGTTTGTTTTGAGTGTCGGGTACTCTGTTGGTTTAAAGTTTATTTCAAGGTCTTTTCACATCTTTTTGATTGCCACATGTCAGTTTCATGTACATGGTGCCTCTATTCACACCAGAATAACATTGCTACCACAGAAAGCATTCGGGAACCAGTGAAAGTGGCTGGTGAGTGGGGACTACGGTTCGGCTTAAGACCCTCTATTAGCCAGTTAGCCTGGAAGAATAAGAGCGTTGGTTGGTTTTGGAGTGTCGCAAACTCTTTTGGTTAAAAGTCTATTTGAAGGTCTTTTCACATACATTTTATTGCCACTTGCCAAGGAAATGCACACGAAGATAGCAGTCTAGTGAATGAATGAACCACTGTGTGGATGTCGGGTAAGGACGTAGCCCAGTGCGGTTGAAAAATCCACAGGGAGTTTGTAAACAACATTGCATTGATCGTCTTTTGGAGGTCGAAACTTGAATGGGCAGGGAATTCTGTCGGAGAGTTTTAATGGCTTGTTGGTGACTTGAATGTCGTGACTCTTAAGAATTCACGTGAGCTGGCTCAGCGACGAATTGTAAATGTAATTGTTCACAAAATCGCTTGCGCATCTCGTCCATGGAATTAATTACATTGGTGAAACAAAAAGTTCAGTCAGCACCAGAGAAGAGAAAGGAAAGAAAGAAAGAACATATCAGGAATACAAAAACATGTGCTAAAGGTTCAATCGTTTGCAAAACATCATCGGACTTTTTGATCATGTAATTGACTATTGATAACTCTAAAACCACGTAAACGTAACACAGCATGAAAAGACGACGAGGTCATGGCAAACGGCCCAAACTGTCGAGACGAGACAATATTCATGCTCCCCCTAGACAATAAAAACCTTTCTTTGTGAAAAAGACAAAAATCTTAGCACTTTTAGCAGTCCATCGAATATTATCTTTTTGCATAGTTTTTGTTTTAAATTTATGCGTATCACTCTCTATATTTAACTGTTTTAACGGTTCATTTCAAGTTATCACTTATGTTTTCCATCGAAGACAGTACACTGGCTGTCGAAAGCTCATATCTTTTTAATATTTTAACCAAAAACACCTATTTAGTTTTACTATGTCATCACTTTGTTAGCGAACGGGACTTTGTGCGCGATGCCCAAAGATTTTGACAAGCAAAAAGATCTTTAAAGGTGGTGAGTCCCTTAGCAGGGAGGAAACGACAAGCTCTACGTCAGATTAACCAGGAACAATGTAATTAACACCAGACTGTAGTTATACTTAAATTTTCATAAAAAAATATTGATTGAATAACGTTGACATAAATGACGTAATAAATGACATTGCCCCTTACGTAAATTGGCCACCTGACTATGAAAGATAATCGTAAAAACATTTGTAACACTGTATTCTACTTTTTTGTTGCAGTAAGGCTGTTATTGGTTGTTCTTTTTAATTTAATCAATAAGAGGCAGTCCTTGCACTGCATTTTGCAGTTGCTGTATATATTATATATATATATATATAGACGGTTAAGAGTGCTTCCTGAGCCAACAAAGATGGAAACCAAAAGGATCACAAGGATTCCCAGTCCTGATTCGGTGAATGATAAAAATTAGTTAAAAAGAGACCGAAATTGGACAACTTTTGGTTTAAAAATTTAAAAATATAAAACTTTATAAAACGTTTCGGTCTCTCGACCTTCGTCAGTTACAAAAGAGTACGTAAACAACTTACAACTTAAATACAGTTTTTACAACAATGAATAATTAAGAAGTTACGTAACGAACGGACAGAATACAATAGGTATGCAAAAATGCAAAACAACAACGACAAAGAAATAAATTAACTAGCGACAAAAAATGAAGAAATAAAACGTGATTGTCACAGCGCAACAGGATCCCCATAAAGGGCCTCTGAATCAACACACGCCCAAATCCTAACAAAATCCCCAAGAAGGGCCAGTAAACAATAAGTAATAATATCCCAACCAAGAGCCTTTGAAAGACCCGGCTAGCACAAAAATAACAGAATCCCCAAAGGGGGCCCTGAACGCTGAGACAACCACAATTAGGGCTAAATTATTTAGTGCTTGCACAAAGACTAGTTAGAATACACCTTAAGAAAGTCGCAACATATTGCTGGAAGCCCGCTAAAATCAAGAATAGTGGATGCGATTTTTAGAATGAACAGTCTTGTCTTTTATTTACGTCCAAAAGGCTCTTGGTTGGGATATTATATTACATATATATATATATATCTATATATATATACTATATATTATATATATCGTATAATATATATATATATAATATATATCATATATATTGTTCAGTTATCGCCATTGTAGTAGCATCGTATAGGGTCCAATAAAGCTAAAATACGGTGGCATTTTTTTCGGTTCCCAATATTTAACAATTATTCTTCGAAGGCGAGGTGAATATTGTAGCTGATAATTACTGAGACGGTCGAGGGGCCGATTATTCGACAATATTCACTGCGCCTGAGGCGAATAATTGTTTAGTTTAACGATTTCAGAGCTGGAACACAGGATAACGGACTAAAACATAAAAAGCCGCAATATTCGTTTACATAAACGTATGCAGCCGTATAGTTTTTGATAATGTCATGAGCTTACATGTACGTCGATTGTGAATCAATTTACTCTTTTACTGAATTCGGCACTAAAACAGACACGCTGTTGAAGTCATTCGAATTCACAGTTGAAATTTATTCTAATAATTGTTAGCTGGGCAAGCTCTCGAAAGCGGCCATCACTAAATTCGTGGTCGCTTGCTGTAAGAACCATCCTCGTAACCGGCCAGCTCCAGTCACGGACGCTTTTTTCGCGTCACCAGGGTTTCCGCTTACGAGAGCTAGCTTCGACTGTATTTTTCTTCAGATTTACATCGGTTCGTTGAACTTTGAGCCCAAATGAAAATATATCCGGTCACGAGTAACACAGACGGCAGAAAAAATTCAAGGCAATGCATAAATTTTACAGAGATTAAACTGATGCAATTCGATCATAAATTGGTTCGATTTCGTTTCAGTGCCTTGATGCAATTTTGTCCATTATTTTCATTTTCAGTTGAAAAGAGTGATTTATATCTTTTTAAACGGACGAGTTTTAAGTGTTTTGATAGTTGTGAGTGAATTCGCCGAAAGCGGCTGCCAAAGTCGCATACAGCCGGTCTAAACTTACATGCAAAATGGGCTTCAGTCAGTTGAGATAGAATGTACGTTGTCAGCTGGCTGTCAAAGCAAGGAGAGAACTCGGTACGAATCTAGAAAATGCCCAGACAAAGCCATCCCAGAGGTAGCGATACATCGGCTTACGCAGGCAATAACAGGAAACTTCGTCTTTGTTCTGGGAGAAATAAAACTCCCAGTCCCCGTTTCCAGCTTTTATGACAAACTCATTTCCTGGTTGGGCATAGATGAAAGACGCGTTCCGCATATTTGCACCAAATTCCGTGATGGCTTTGGGAATGAAAACGATGGATGCTCTCAGGAACTTTAGAGTTGCTTTTCCCGTTTCGTCAAGGTAAGGATGTCGGCCCTCGTTTCCGCATGTTTTCACAAGAAATCTTCCAAGCGCAACAGCAGTAATTTCTGGGACGAAAGTTTTGTCAGGGATGTGCTGTGGAAGGGTACAGTAGTAAATAAATTAGAACTTTCAAATATACCTTATGTCTACGTGTGTACTAATCCAGTAAGTTCCGACCTCATGGGTAAATAACACAATGTCATATATCTAGGCATGAATTCTATAGAAAATAATCTCCAATTCTTGTCTTTGGATTAGCAGAACTGAGGTCGGCACATACAAGTTTGATTTAAACATTGGTGCACTCAAGAGATCTATATTTAATTTAGAGCATGCAATTCGGCAAATTAGATCAAATTATTTCGCTGCTACAGTGGATTTGTTATCGGTTGTCCCAAACTGATTCACCTTATAGCCAAATGTCCATAACCGACTGGTCAGTAACCTCTTCGGTAGACGAGACTCCGGTAATAGCCCTGTTTTTAATGTTCAGTTATAGTATAGTCGAGGCCGCGGAACCGAGATTAGTGTGAAGGATGGCGTCTTTACTTATTGCACTCGCCTCAGTTTTTTCGTGCTGTTCTCAACTGAACACGCTATAGAATCGTAATTATGTTGTTCTTAACTAAAATTGTGGTTCGGTGTTAACAACTGAGCGCTCGACTGAGTTCCTCGGCGTCATATGATTCAATAAATCGGATCATTTTACAACAGTTAAAAAATGACAACTCATATACCGATCTCTAAGCTTTTCATCTTACAGTTGCAATTTTTCGACGCTTGATCATGCTTCCACCGCTTCCCATGATTTTGTTACTGGATCCAAAGATGGCAGCACGAAAGTCAGCGTGTTAAAGAAACTGTTGCAATGTCTTCATCCGTCGCAGATAGCGTGTCTTTTTGTGAACGCACGTATCTTGTCCAACACCTTGGCAACCGTCGAATCAGTGGTCCAGCCTTATGACATTCTGTACCAATCACAGACCATCAATGATAACAAAGGGTTACCTTCGATCAGTTCAAAGAGAAATTCAGACAGAGCAAAACTTATGAGGCTCACGTGCCGCTACCGCAAAACAACATAGGGGAGTCTGTTTTGGCCTGTTTTTTTCCTTTTCTATCTTACGAGTTTGAAATTTTCCAGACAGGCCCCGTCCCTCGTGGAACCACTCTAGCGTGCATAATCAGTTTTGAGCACACAATACACAAATGTTTAGAGCACATTTAAAAGCTCATACAAGGCTTTTAGCCTTTTCCCTTACTAGGGAAATTCCAACACATGAGCGGATTGCCGTCCAAAACATTTGTATGCTTTCTACTAGCCGTTTAGGCAAAATTCCTATGAAGTATGAAAACGATTCAGAAATTTTGATAGATACCCTCTTGTTAAAAGTATCACGATGTGTATTGACACTCTGAATGTCTTTCGCGACCTTCTATACAGTACGCCGGAGCGGCAGACAAACCGAGCTGTCCTACTGAAACGATAATAGTGAGCGCAGCTAACAAAAGTAAAGACAATGCTTGCCTTTTAAAGTTCACTGGAGAATTCCGGGTTTAATTTGACAAGGAGCTACATATTTTGTTCAGAAAAACATAACTAATATCTTAGCTGGTGACACTCAACTCTGACTCGATGAACCGCCGGCGAGTTGCCGGTGTTCCATTTTTGGAGACACAAAGTATTTCATACTTTTCACTTTTTGCAATCTGATATGTCTTCTGAGATTGTAAATACCTTTTTGTGAACATTTAATGCCATCTCCAGCGAGAAAAACTGGCCGATCTCGATATCTTTCCTGTTAACATGCATTGACGTCAGGACAGTAAAGTTCTCCACGTCTGCTGAATACCAAGATTGGTCAACTCAACTGTCATTCGTGCCAGTAGTATGCAAGGAAAGGAATTGACGTGATTATTACGTTATACATACAGAAGTACTCCCAGAAAGTAGCGACTCTCTGAAGTAAGCGATAAAGACAGCTGTTTATCATTTAGAAAAAAAGTGGAATATGTTCCATATAATGTAACCTCGAAGAAACCGCCCTTTTGGAAGAGGTGAGTGACCGTTTTTTTTCTTTTATTTTATTTTTAGGCGACTTTTTAGGCGACTTTTCAGAATTCCCATGAATTCACATTATTTTCTGAAGTTATGAGAAAGTAGATTAATCCAAGATGGCGGAACAAAGATGGCTGCCTGACCATAGGCAGTAATATCTAGACGATTTCAATCATATTACTATTCTGGTTTAATTGATTTCTGGTGTAATTACTTATATAAATTGCTTAAAATAAATAAACATTTTTGCCATTTAAATCTGTCTTAATATGAGGTGTATAATGGCAGCTGTTGTCATTCATCAGGCCAAGTGTTTCGCTGTATAGGTGACTGTCTTTATGAGGCCCTGTTAGGGTAAATTCCGACAGGCGACACAGCTCTGAAACGTCGACATGAAAGAGCTGAAATGACGACGAACGACGATCATGACTAAAACACCACACGAAGTACATACGTGTAACATACGAGTAAAGCCCTGGTCAAACGGCTCATGATAGTCGATGATAGTCGATGATAATTGAGCGCGCGCTTCCGTTTGACCACCAACTATCATGCACTATCATTGACTATCATCAACTATCATTCAGTTTGAGCTTGTTCAAATTCTTCATGATAGCCGATGATAGTTTTTCTCGTTTGACCACGCGCATGATAGTTCATGATAGTTTTTCGGTCAGCTGCTTTGGTAATCACTGGCTCTATAGCGGTCAGAAAACATGCCGCCGCCCTCTTTCGTCGCGAAAAGTTCATACTTTTACTAGTTTGTCTTACAAGACAGCATTTAGTATTCACATTTTCACGGGGAAAGAGCTTGGAACTCGCTGCTCTCATGACTTTGCTTGCGCGACTGCCGGTGAACTATCGTCAACTATCACGATCTTCTTTATCCGTTTGACCATGCGTATGATAGTCGGTGATAGTTGATGATGGTTAGGGGGGAATCAACTATCATCGACTATCACGCGCCGTTTGACCAGCGCTTAACATACGGAACATACGAATACATACGAGTAACGTACGAGTAACATATACGACTTACATACGGGTACATACGAATACATACGAGTAAAACAGTACGAAAAAATACCAATAAAATTCGTACGAGTAAATTTTTATGGAAAGGAGATTTACTCAGTTGCTAGAACTTTAAGCAGCTGTTCGTTTATAGCTTGCGGAATTTTTTAACGTGTCAGCTGTTCCCAAAATTCGATTAAACATAATTTTTTTAGCTTTCTCAACACGAAATTACAAAATCGATACATTTTTACATGTACTACATTTAAGCTTTCTGGCCTGATTTTGCACTGATTTTTTGCCATTTCTCATAACCAACTTAAGTGAAATAGTGAGATCAAGATGGCGGATCTGATGATGTCATACGACGTCAGCGCCATCCAAAATATCTTGTCATCTTGTAGCGCAAGCTAAGGGTTTTGCACTACATGTGAATTTATTTTACTGTGACTAAATTTAACGAAAGCCTTGGGAGTCGATCAACATCCCCCCCCCCCCCCCCCCCCACCCCAAACTGAACCAGGTACGTGTTTGCTGACATGAAAAATGCTTGCAAGGCTTACAATTAGAGCTTCCTTTATGAGAAAAACATTCGTATTACTCGTATGTATTCGCATGTTTAGTCGTATGTATCCGTATGCTAGTCGTATGTATCCGTATGTATCCGTATGTATCCGTATGTTACTCGTATGTTACTCGTATGTTAGTCGTGTGTATCTGTATGTACCTGTATGTTCCGTATGTTACTCGTATGTTACCCGTATGTACTCGTGTGGTGTTTTGGTTAATTACGACACCGACAAAGAGAAAAGTGAAATCGACAGCGTGTTAAAAATTAGACAGCGACTTGGAGCGCATTCCGGCAGGAAAAATATTGCATTTTACAATAAAGTTAAACTTACTGTCAGTATTGACAGTCTACTGTGTTACTATTATCCGAAAATAAAATGTTTCGGAAACAGAATCACGAGAACGCCTTTACATTAAACATTCTATAATTAAACATTCCATTATCGATATCAGTGGCTTTGGACGAAATTCCGACAGCGACATGTGAACTTTCCGAAACTGCGACGTGGAAAGGTTAATTGAAATTCAGACGGGGGACGTAAAGAGCCCCCCCTAAACAGGATCTCCTTTATATATTAGCTGAAGTTGTCCAACTGTTTCCTCGAGCTCCCATAAGTGGCAAAACTACTGATTAGCTCTTTTCTAATATCCACACATGCCTTTTTGATATAAAATAGCACTTGGCCTTTGATTGCTCACTATATTTATCATGAGATGACCTCACTTAGAATGCCTGAATTGAATTTTCTTGAAACCCTCGCGGAAAAACCCAGTTACATGAAAATAAATTAAACTTTTTGAACCAACAACCTAAGGTCTGTTTTAATAAAGCCATTGACGCATCAGTGGCATGTTCACAAATGACAAGAGAAACTCACAGCTCATTGAACTGATAGAAATAGAAAGGTATTCATTTACAAAGCATCTAAAGTAATTAAAAATAACAAATTTCCAGGTTTTTCTTGTGGATTCAGATTAAAGAAGTTACGTTCGTCGGTTTATACTGATCTTATATCTCGCCAAACTGGGAAATAACACCATGCGATAACACCTCGGACTCGCATAAATTGTACTGCTAAGAAGTTTAATTATTCTCTGACTTCTGGAGCTCGTCAATGTAATTATATAATTAGCTCCCCTGAAATGTTAATGATGGACGATTTTCAAAGGCAGATACACAAATACACTGTAACCTCCGAGTCACCCATGTGCTTAGCGGTTTCAAGAGGCATTATTGGCTATAATTTAAACTCAATTTTGTTTATCGAGAGCTACATTTCCACCACTGTATTACTAACACCACATTTTAACTCAAGATATAACATTGTCCCTCTTCTTGTTAAAGCTAACTTGAACTTTGTCCGTGACCATGTCGGGCTTAAACTAGCAGTAGCAATGTCTTTTAATAAAGCAAAAATACGAAAACTTGTTCCCGAGCTGGGGTCCTTCTTGCTGATCGTTGCTGCCTGACGCCGAGGCAACTAATATTACTATTTTGGTTTAATAAAATTACGTACATTAATTCCAAAAGCAAATACGAAACTTCAAATTTGGTTTTGTTTTTCACAATTTGAGGTGACAATGACGGCTTTTGTTATTCATCAGACTTGGTGTTTCACTATAAACACGGCTCAGAAGTCTTCTTTTCTTTATAGATAAACCATAAAATTAATTTCCCGGCTGAATTAGAACTTTAATATCCCGAATGAATACTACTTCTTCAATTGAAAGTATTAATCGGCTTTTTTCAATGTCAAACCGAGTCTCTTTGATGTAAAATACCACTCGGCTTTTTAATCACTATATTTATCATGAGATGACCTCACCGCCAAGTTCAGACACTGTCTGAAGTTGTGTCGTAGTTGAATTTTATTGAAACGCTCTCAGAAAAGCATGAGTTGTCAGAAAATTAATTAAACCTTTTTGGATCAACAACGACGCAGTCTTTTAATAACACTATTGATAAAAGGCATGTCCATAACATGCAAGGGAAATTGGCAACCCATTAGGGGAGATGTATGTTGAGGAAAGACCATTAGGAGAGACCTATTTCGGTTTCCTCCATTTCGAATGAGATGCAACTTTGCCATGACTGCAAAGAAAATTGACGTTTATTCTTAATATTTGTCAAAAAAAAAAGAAAGCAAAAATACGAGATAGAAGGGACGACAAGGGAAAAGTTCCAAGCTTTGTGGAAAGACTGCAGGTATCCATTTACAAAACATGGAAAGCATTGCTCACGTTTGTACCCTGGTTCAGGTTATACTGATCATATCACCCGGGAATTCATACAATAAGTAAACACCATGGACCTTTAAAAATACTCGTTTCAGTTTCAAAGAAAAATGGTACTTGTCAAAACTGAGTATCGTGGTGCGATCTAAGAGATACTTTTAGACAAAATCAGAGATACTTTGTTAAGCCAGCGAAACAGATTATAAAAAGATGTGGATATAGGAGTGGATGTGAGTTCTTGTAATCTTGTAGTTTTGTGCTTTTGTGTAAAGATTTTCTGTGGCAAACTCTGACCAACATATAAATAAAGTTCCCCGAAATTTTAATGTACATTCAATCTAAGCATGGACGAGTCCACTGCTTGCAGTAACTGCAAAATATGACATGACAGTTATCATACTCGTGCTAGACAAGTTCCTCTTGTCACGGCTCCGGCGAGTTTGTACAAGAGTACTACCTAAACTCTACACTGTCTTCATTTTCAGGTAAAAGTACTTAACATTGTTGTCAGACCCTCACTTCAAGACGAGCCTTCGACCAGTTTCCATCGGTGAATCTCTTTGAAGCTAAATGAACACTGTTTCTTGACATAACTGCAAAGAAGACAAGGGTTAACAAGAAAAATGGTGAACTTGACTTTCTGCTCGTCAGGTCTTCTCGAAACACATCAGCAGATGGTGATATCAGCTTTCAATACTCCCCTTTCCGTCACTGCATTTCTAGGAAATCTTTTGATCATTGTTGCTCTTCAAAAACCATCGTCCCTTCATCCGCCATCTAAGCTTTTGTTAGGTTGTTTGGCGTTCACTGATCTTTCTGTTGGCCTCATTATACAACCTCTTTTCGTTATCTTTTTGAATTCTTCTGAAAACCTGAGACTTTGTTATTATGTTTATCGCATTTTCAGTACGACAGGTATAATTTTCTGCGGAGTATCTTTGATGACACTGACTGCAATAAGTGTGGACAGACTTTTTGCCCTGAAGTTGGGAATACGATACAGGCGAGTGGTGACTTTGAGGAGAGTCAGGTGTCTTGTTGCCGCTCTTTGGTTTTATCAAGTTTCGATTTCAACCACATTCTATATAAACGAGGATTTTTTTTTAATTGCTATTTGTGCAGAGGGGGTGTTGTGTGTAATAACCTTAACTTGTTGTTACTGTAAAATTTATCTCACACTTCGCCAACATCACGTTCAAGTTCAAGAGCACGCCCACCAAGGACAACTGAACGGAGGAGGGATTGCAATTAATCTGGCACGATACAAGAAGACGGTGTCCAGTGCACTATGGGTGCAAACATTATATCTTATTTCTTTTATCCCATTCGGTTTAACAGTAGCTGCTTATGCTGTCACTGGACCGCTTACACCATCTCTCTACCTCACTTTATTTGTGCAATTTTCTTTCGTGTTTTTAAACTCATCTCTAAACCCATTTCTGTACTGTTGGAAGATGAGGGAGGTGAGACAAGCAGTGAAGGATACGATCAGAGGATTCTGGTGTTCGAGTTAATTGAGCTAGTCATTTATTTTATCAAGAAAACTGAAGCAAATGTTGGTAAACCCAAACAAAACCAATTTATCGTATTAAGACCGGTCTATTCCCGACTGGAACTGGGTATCGGGAGCGAAAGAGTTCAGGGATCACAACTCTAGACCACCCATGCTATGACCACAAAATAAACACAATGATAAGTGCGGTCTGAAGATGATTATGTCGAAGTCTCCCGTCTTATTAAGTTATTTAATACTTTAGGTTAGCTTCTCTTCGTAATCTTAATGTACTTGGTTTGTTTTATGTTACTTTATTTCTATTTATTGTATAGTAGTGTTTTCTTTGTTATTTAGTCCATCTACAGACAATCCTTGTATTTGTAAAATGTCTTCAGATCTCCCCGCCTCGATTAGTTTATAAGCTATTTGCGGGGGGAAACTAATGTAATTTCTTGTATTTCTAATTTTAATAAAATTTTGTTGTTGTTGTTGTTGTTACAATATAATATGCTTAGGAATTGTGATAATTGCAGGTACTTTTTTCCCCAGCTTTGAATATTCCTCTATCGGTCACTGCATTTCTGGCGAATCCATCAAAAGCCATCGTCCCTTCATTCACCATCCAAGCTTTTGTTAGGTTGCCTTCCAAGCACTTATATTTGCGTTGGCCTCATTATACAACCTCTTTTCGTTACCTATTTGTTTTCTTCAGTGTTATTCTTTTAAATTATTTTTAATTTTTACCAGTGCAATTTTCTGGGGAGTATCTGCGGTAACGCTTACAGCAATAAGTGTGGACAGACTTCTCGCTGTTATGTTGGGACTACGGTAGACAGGTGGTGACTTTGAGAACCTGGGTTTTCGTTGTTTCGTTTTGGCTTTATAAAGCAGGGTTCGTACACTTATGACCTGTCAAAATTCCATGACTTTCCATGACTTTTTCCATGACTTTTTGAAATATTCCATGACCTAAGTTAAGCTATTTCCCTCCGGCAGTAGTGTCAAAACAATCATTTATTCAGCTGAAATTACATTTGATTTTTGGACTTGCCAGTTAATTTTTCAACTTTGGATCTTAATGCCTTTCATTCATAGAAAACATACTGATTTTCCATGACTTTCCATGACCTACACCTAAATTTCAGGACTTTCCAGGCCTGGAAAATGAAATTGTAAAATTCCATGACTTTCCAGGTTTTCCATGACCTGTAGGAACCCTGTAAAGCTTCGATTTCGGCAGTATCATTTTTCAACGACTTTATTTGTATAGATGGGATACTGTGTGATAACACCAACTGGTCGCTACTTTAAAATATATCTCGCACTTCGCCAACATCAAGCTCATGACTTTGTCTACCGAGGACAACTGAACAGAGGCGGGGTTGGAATCAATATAACACGATACAAGACGGTGTGCAATGCATTATGGGTGCAAAAAATATTTCATGTTTCTCATGTCCCATGTCGCCTTTCACAGCAGCTGTTCCTATTATCACTGGACTTCTTACACCACCTCTTTACCTGGCTTTGGATGCAACATATTCTTTCGTTTTGTTAAACGCATCACTAAACCCATTTCTGTATTGTTGGAAGATGAGGGAAGTGAGGCAAGCAGTGAAGGGCACGATCAAAGGATTCTTGTGTTCGGGTTAACTGACCAATTGATTCACCAAGCACACGGTAACAAAGCAAATCAACGCTATTCTAAGTTGACACCAGACCTGAGAAATAAAGTCCAGGGACCCTCCCCTCTGCAACTGAAGCCCCTAGTGTTATGACAAATCAGTAAACAGAGCAGAATGTGGGCACGAATGAAATATAGTTGAATTGTAATGGCATTTCGGGAAACGTTTTGAAGATGGGAAACAACCAAAATCTCATGGCTGATGACAAATAATGAAAGAAGCGTTTCCCCAATAAACCAGTAACAATGTCAGACATTTCAAGGCAAAAACAAAAGGTGGCGTTTACCTTGTAGAAAACGCGCGGTGAATTTACTGGTGTTCACCAATGGGAAAATCCAAGGTCTTCCAAATGTTTTGCTGTCGGGGAATTCGAGTATTTGTTCCATTATCCGGTATTTTCCCAGTACGGTGAACGCCGGAAAACGCATGTTTTCTGGAATTTACCGGTCTGTTAACACTTGGCGAATGTCTCGTTTGCTTGTGTTCACAGATGTTTTCCCGGTGTAAAACTTCACGTTCACCCGGGGTTTACAATTGAAAACTGGCATTTCCCCTTGTTTTCCAGAACGGCAAATGCCGTTAAATTTCGCAAAACACACTGTTTACCAGAATTCACCGCTCGGTTAACGTAAGGAAAGCATGGTGCATTCCCGCGTTCACAGAAGGTTTTTTTTCTCCTGTTTTCTTATGTTTTCCGAGAAAGGCGAATGCTCGTTTGTCACGTAGACACACTAGTACTGTAAGAGTCGATATACGTGTATTACCGTCGCTGCTGTGTTTTTTCAGTAAAGGGCAGATTACAGACATTTAAATTGGTAACGAGCTCAGGATATCTTGGTTAACAACCTGGAACTTTATCACAGTATAAAGAAATTGTTCGATTAATCATTAACAGGCATCGTGCAACTTTTACCCCGGGAGGGAGAGTACTTTTATACATAGGCTATATGGTATGGTTTCTTGGCAGTTCAGTTTGGAATATGGTATAGAAATCAGCCAGTTTTAATCTACAAAAAGAGTAAAATTACACGGATAAGTGGCCAGTGTATAAATAAGTTAACGTAGAAGAGGTTTCTTTACTTGGGGTTATATAATAGAAATCGGCGAATCACGGAAGTAACGTTGTAAGATATCGGTTTAGTTAACGTCTGTTGGACAACAATAGCGATAAAGTTTCCGCAAGGAAAATAGCTAGTCTGGGATGTGAAAGGGGTTTTTGTCTGGAATAGGGTTGCAAAATCAAGAAGATCATGGTTTAATATAGGCTAAAGGATTTCTGTGTGTTCGCGGGGGAATCATGAATCTTTGTTGAAGTTTTAAATACGGTTGCCACAGGAAAGTAAACGTTAGTAATAGACGAGGCAGTAACGTCAAGAGGTTCTCAGATACATCTATTTAACCGCACACAGCATACCAAGTACAAACAGTATGTACACGTCTGAGATATGTATCTAACAAAAACGAGAAAATCGCCTCACCCTTAAAATTAAAAAAAAAATAACAAGTTGCGTCGGAATTTTGCTGGATAAAAATTCTCTTTTTTGTCATATTGGTTTAACCATGAATGTTGTTCGGGTTTAATGCTGTCGACAAGGTATTGACTGAGCAGCTTGAACGAGGTCGTCTTGCAAACAAAATTGAGTATGCTCAGATTTTTACTGTTAGTTTATAATCGCCTCCTTCCCTCCCCATCGTTGGATTTGCTGTTCATCGTCACTCGTCGAGTGCTGCCTTTCAAAATCATACCATTTATCGTCCAGGATTCTTTTTTTTAGTCACGGTTTTGAGCTTTCCCTAACTCATGGTAAAAACAAATTGAACGTTATGACTTGTTTCATTTGAGATTGGTGATTAAAAACCGGAAGTTAACGTTGAGGTGCTTCCGTCTACCTTCCCTGCCTGTTGGCGAATTCCCGGTGACCTGAATTGACCTTTCACGAAGCACGGTCATGCAGCAGTCTTTCAAAACGCTACCAGTGTATCACTATCTTCGTCCGAATCATCATCATCTCCTGAAATCGTGATTTCTATTTCGTCATCATCGTCATCATCATCGTCGTCATCATCGTTGTCATCGTCATCATCATCATCGACGTCGTCGTCCTCCTCACCGCCTTCGTCGGATTCCTACGAGTAAAGATTAAAGATTACATGTAACCGTGAGGGGGGATTGCGTTACCAAAAACGAGACCATTGATAAAAGACCCAGTCACGCAACTGAATAGGCTATTTCTGAGTTACCTTATGCCTCTGTGTCTAGATCATTCTTTATATGAAACCCCCCAACCCCCCCCCCCCCCCCTCATTCATATAACATAACATGACAACATAACATAAAAAAACGTAAACGTAACATAACATAACATAACATAAAATAACGTAACGTAACATAACATAACATAACATAGTAAAATAACTTTATTCCCCTGGTAAATTTACAGCTTTTTACATCAGTGAAATGTATGTTTCTTTCAGTGTTTTTATATGAAAATGCGCTCCGCCCTAAGGTTTATTTTCATGCAAAAACTGAAAAAAAAGAAAATCAGTTTCCTATGGTTTAGCACGATGATTCCTTTTGAAACAGGCTCAAGGTAACTCTGACGTGGCCTATTGGAGTTTCCTACTTGTCTTCGTTTAAGCCGTTTATACGTCCATACGGGTTTTAATCTCAGAAGCGAAAAATGAAACGTTTAGGACTTCATATGCTGAAAATATTACACTTCTGTAGAGAAATGAGTGACTAAGTTCAAATGATACTGCAGGGATGTAGAAAGTACCATGCCCTCAAACCGCCCTTACCTGTTCGTCCTCTTCATCAGCCCTCCGCATCCTCCCAACTTCGTAAACGCGACAAACACTCTCGTCTGTGCTAGCCTGGTTCTGAAGACAGGCATTCAAGGTTAATAACTCCAAGGAGAGAAGCTTTCAAGTTAAATGTGACTACAATTAGACATCATGTCAATTCCTTTTTATTTCACACTACTTTCTGTTTTATACTTTTGCAGGTTTGTGGAAGCACCCACTTGGGAGAGCCTCTAAATTAGTTAAACCTTTTTCCTCTTGTTAAAATAACAACAACAAACAAACCAAAAACATGTCAATTGAAAATAAATGATACTCAAATAAACAAACAAACTAAACACAAAAATATTCTACCAGCGCATGTTCGTTATGGTAAGGCTTCGTCGCGTAACACAGTAAAAGCTAACAAGTAACCAACTTAATTCACGCGACTAATCGTCTATCACTTGCAGTACTTAGTGTTATATGCGTGACAAAACTTAAGTTCCAATGCTTAAACGTCAAAATTAAAAAATATCTAGCGAATTTTCGTGGATATTTACTTACAGGGAATGCGTGACAGAGGTATGCGAGGCGGAACGGAATTGGCGCGGGAAATCCAGCTAACTGATTGGTCAACGGCAGGAAACCTGTCTAACCGGTCCTCTGGAGTACAAATACCGCGTGATTTTTGTACTCGTCTTCAGCGTTATTTGTACTCCGCGAAGTGCAGTTGAATAATAAATTTCAAATAGAATTATGCCATACAAGAGTAATTTGAATACTGTTGACTACAATCTCTGGAAGCTTACCTCGATAACGGCCACAAAACTGTCCGTAACATCCGTGCACAGGTCGAATATAGTTTTCTTGACGTCAATTGTAGCTAATAAAGAAAAACCTCAGTTTAAATCTATCTTATAATGGTATGCACTTTTCGTTTTTATCGATGAGTACAACGAAATATTTTGAGTCGGAAGCATATCCTGGAGATGGCCCGTACGAAAACTGTAAATTCCATCACAGTGGAATGCAAGTGAAAGGTTTTTGCCCCCTGTACCCTTCCTATTTACCGATGAAAACCAATTTGAATATACAATGAAAATCTCTTTTTTTGGTAAGAAAGCTTTCAGTTTCCTTGGAAATGTCCCTTTACTTCGTCCTTTCATAGCCTTTAAGACCCATATAAGATGATTCTTTTTTTCGAGTCACTATAAACAAATGTTTCTGATTAAACAAATACAGAACAATGGGTGGTTTGCGAATGAATGTCGTGAAACCAACGATTTCGTAGACCTGACCAATCAAAACAAATGGAAGAACACAATACAGCAGTCGGAAACCAAGGCAAGAGTATGAAAACGGCGTCAAGCGCTGGAAGTCATGTAAAAATCCAATAAAAGTAAAAACCAGGCGACTGGCGCAGAGGGAGCGAAAACGCGCAAGAACTGAGCGCGGACTGCTCCTAACTTTGCTTGTGATTGAACAAACCCAACAAACCAAGAAAAAACGCACGAAAGAAAACAAGGGGGAAATATAACCAAAATAAAAAATAAAAACTGCGATTTTTGAATAACACATCACTAGAATTGAAAAATCAATCAAAAACAAGCTCAATATTACACAGATGTTTCGAGAAAAGTTGTCTTCCCAAAGAGTAAAAGGGTAAGGTCGCAAAGTATCATGGGTAATGTCAAGGTGGCTCTTGGTTGCTTGATTGAAGCTCAAAGTGTTTCATCGTGATGGAAGGAAACAGCACAAACCCGTGTATTCATGCTTTATCCTTCCTTCTTTGTGAAATACCGTGAACCTCAATCAAGCAACGCCAAATTATTAATACGCTTCGAAGTTGAAATGAACGCTTTCACGCTTTTTTGGGACAACTTTTGGCAAAATTGCAGTATTTTTATATAATATTTATATTTTTACTTATCCGTCTCACCGATTGGTTGGTAGTCTGTTGCATCGAACGTTCTGAAGGACGACTCATACGGCCCTAATAGCCTGGAAGCCAAGGGAATTTCCAGTGGATCAGATTGATGCTTCACTGCAAATGTTCAAGAAGGTTTCTTATTATTTTCGCACCAATAAAACAATGCACAATTCTACAGGGATAAATAACTGAAAAAATAGAAATTTAAAGTAATTTAAAACTAAGCCGTGATTTCATTAGTTATTTTTAAGTAATTGTAACCCAATTTACGATTAATTGATTGATTAATTTATTGACTGACTGACTGACTGACTGACTGACTGACTGACTGACTGACTGACTGACTGACTGACTGACTGACTGACTGACTGACTGACTGACTGACTGACTGACTGACTGACTGACTGACTGACTGACTGACTGAACTGACTGACTGACTGACTGACTGACTGGACTGACTGACTGACTGACTGACTGACTGACTGACTGACTGACTGACTGACTGACTGACTGACTGAACTGACTGACTGACTGACTGACTGACTGACTGACTGACTGACTGACTGACTGACTGGCTGGCTGGGCTGACTGACTATCGATCGATCGATCGACGGATTGATTTTAGCAAAAAAACAGTTACAAATTTAAAAGGTATCAATCTCAAGGGTTTGAATCTTTGCTGCTGAGACTCTGGAAGTCGAATCAAACAACTTAACCACCGTACATGACCTGTCACCGCTGTTTGAAAACACTGCGATCACTGATCGCAGTGTTTTCAAACAGCGGTGACAGGTCATGTACGGTGGTTAAGTTGTTTGATTCGACTTCCAGAGTCTCAGCAGCAAAGATTCAAACCCTTGAGATTGATACCTTTTAAATTTGTAACTGTTTTTTTGCTAAAATCAATCCGTCGATCGATCGATCGATAGTCAGTCAGCCAGCCAGCCAGTCAGTCAGTCAGTCCGTCAGTCATGTCAGTCAGTCAGTCAGTCAGTCAGTCAGTCAGTCAGTCAGTCAGTCAGTCAGTCAGTCAGTCAGTCAGTCAGTCAGTCAGTCAGTCAGTCCAGTCAGTCAGTCAGTCAGTCAGTCAGTCAGTCAGTCAGTCAGTCAGTCAGTCAGTCAGTCAGTCAGTCAGTCAGTCAGTCAGTCAGTCAGTCAGTCAGTCAGTCAGTCAGTCAGTCAGTCAGTCAGTCAGTCAGTCAGTCAGTCAGTCAGTCAGTCAGTCAGTCAATAAATTAATCAATCAATTAATCGTAAATTGGGTTACAATTACTTAAAAATAACTAATGAAATCACGGCTTAGTTTTAAATTACTTTAAATTTCTATTTTTTCAGTTATTTATCCCTGTAGAATTGTGCATTGTTTTATTGGTGCGAAAATAATAAGAAACCTTCTTGAACATTTGCAGTGAAGCATCAATCTGATCCACTGGAAATTCCCTTGGCTTCCAGGCTATTAGGGCCGTATGAGTCGTCCTTCAGAACGTTCGATGCAACAGACTACCAACCAATCGGTGAGACGGATAAGTAAAAATATAA